>PVIY010053786.1:0-14523 GCA_004026745.1 Myrmecophaga tridactyla | reverse complement strand
CATCATGTTGGCTGGAGAGAGAGGCCACATCTGAGCAACCAAAGAGGCTCTCTTGGGGGTGACTCTTAGGCCTAAATTTTAAGTAGACTTGACCTATCCTTTGTGGGGTTAAGTTTCATATGAACAAACCCCAAGACTGGGGGCTCAGCCTATAGCTTTGGTTGTCCACACTGCTTGTGAGAATATCAAGAATTCAACTAGGGGAAGTTGAATTTCTCCCCGTTCTCACCACTCCCCGAAGGGAGCTTTGCAGATACTTTTCCACTCACTGATCAGATCACTCTGGGATTCATCGGGGCATCACTCTGGACAAACCAACAAAATCTCATGTCCTACCTGAGATTCCAAGTACTTATGATATTCAATCAAACTATCTACATGAGTTATATTAGGAAATGCTCTAGTCAAAGTATAAATTTTGTAACAAATAAACATTTTTTGCTTTAGTCTCACACATAAGGTGACATTTTAAAATATTAATTACCATCTATTTTCAGCACCCTGCAATGACATTCCTTTGTTCTTCCTCATGCAAAAACATTTTTAAAATTTGTACATTGTACATTTCACTATTATTATACACTCTAGGCATTCCTAGATTATACCATCTCGATCTTTAGCATCTATCTTTCTTTCTGATTTCGTTTATGTTCCCAGCCCTCCTCCCTCTATCATTCTCACATGCAGCTTCATTCAGTGTTTTAACATAATTACATTACAGTTAGGTAGTATTGTGCTGTCCATTTCTGAGTTTTTGTATCCAGTCCTGTTGTGCAGTCTGTATCCCTTCAGCTCCAATTACCCAATATCTTACCCTATTTCTATCTCCTGATGGTCTCTATTACCAATGACATATTCCAAGTTTATTCACTAATGTCAGTTCATATCAGTGAGACCATACAGTATTTGTCCTTTAGTTTTTGGCTAGTCTCACTCAGCATAATGTTCTCAAGGTCCATCCATGTTGTTACATACTTCAAAAGTTTATTCTGTCTTAAAGCTGCATAATATTCCATCATATGTATATACCACAGTTTGTTTAGCCGCTTGTCTGTTGATTGACATTTTGGCTGTTTCCATCTCTTTGCAATTGTAAATAATGCTGCTATAAACATTGGTGTGCGAGTGTCCGTTTGTGTCTTTGCCCTTAAGTCCTCTGAGTAGATACCTAGCAATGGTATTGCTGGGTCATATGGCAATTCTATATTCAGCACTTTGAGGAACCACCAAACTGCCTTCCACAGCGGTTGCACCATTTGACATTCCCACCAACAGTGAATAATTAAGTGTGCCTCTTTCTCCACGTCCTCTCCAGCACTTGTCATTTTCTGTTTTGTTGATAATGGTTAGACCTAATTTTAAGTAGGCCTATCCTGTTCTTCGTTGGGATAAATTTCATAGGGACAAACCCCAAGAATGAGGGCTTGTCCTATTGCTTTGGTTGTCCCCACTGCTTGTGAGAATATCAGAAATTCTTCAGATAGGGAAGTTGAATTTTTCCTCCCTTTCTCCCCATTTCCCCAAGGGGACCCTGCAAATACCTCTCTATTCACTGTTGAAATCACTCTGGGTTTTATTGGGGCATCACACTAACCTGGATAAACCAACAAAATCTCATATCCTATTCAAGATTCCATGTACATATGGTGTTTAATTAAACTGTTCATATAAGGAAATTACTAAATGCACTACTCAAAATACAAATTTTGTACCAAATAAACATTATTTGCTTTAGTCTCACACAGAAGTTGAAAATTTAAAATATGAATGACCATCTGTTTTCAACAATGTGATATTGTCATTCCCTTGTTTTTCCTCATGCAAAAAAAGTACAAATTTTTAAATTTATACATTCAGTCACTATCATTGTACATTCTAGGCATTCCTAGATTATACCATTTCAGTCGTTATTGTCATCTTTCCTTCTGGTTTCATATGTGCCCCTAGCCCTTCTCCCTCTTACAATTCTCACATTCAGCTTCATTTAGTGTACTTACATTATTGTGCTACAAATAGTATTGTGCTATCCAATTCTGAATTTTTACCATCTGTATCTTTTCAGCTCCAATTACCCAATCTCTGCACTATTTCTATCTCCTGATAACCTCTATTCTTAACTGAAATTCTCCAAGTTCACTCATTAATGTTAGTTCATATATCAGTGAGACCATACAGTTTTTGTCCTTTTGTTTCTGGCTAATTTCACTCAGCATAATGTCCTCAGGGTCCGTCCACATTGTTACATGCTTTATGACTTTATTCTGTCTTACAGCTGCCTAATATTCCATTATATGTATATGCCATAGCTTGTTTAGCCACTTGTCTGTTGATGAACATTTGGGCTGTTTCCATTTCTTGGCAATTGTAAATAATGCTACTATAGATATTGGTATGCACATGTCCATTTGTCTCCTTGCCCTCATGTCCTCTGAATAGATACCTAGCAATGGTATTGCTGGGTCATGTGGCAATTCTGTACTTAGCTTCCTAAAAAACCGCCAAACTGCCTTCCACAGTGGTTGTACCATTTTACATTCCCACCCACAGTGGATAAATGTGTCTCTTTTTCCACCTCCTCTCCAGCACTTCTTGTTTTCTGTTTTACTGATACTGGCCATTCTGGTGTGTGTGAGATGATAACTCATTGTGGTTTTGATTTGCATTTCCCTAATAGCTAGGGATGTTGAACATTTTTTCATGTGCACCTTAGCCATTTGTATTTCCTCTTCTGAGAAGTGTCTGTTCATGTCTTTTGCCCATTTTATAATTGGGTTGTTTGTCTTTTTGTTGTTTAGTTGAATAATCTCTTCATATATTGTGGATGCTAGACCCTTATCTGATACGTCGTTTCCAAATACTTTCTCTGATTGTGTATGCTGCTTGTTTACTTTCTTGACGAAGTTCTTTGATGCACAAAAGTGTTTAGTTTTGAGGAGTTCCCATTTATCTATTTTTTCTTCAGTGTTCATGGTTTGGGTGTAAGATCTAGGAAACCGCCGCCTATTATAAGTTTTATAAGATATTTCCCTACATTTTTTTCTAAAAGTTTTATCATATTAGATCTATTGTTTAGGTCTTTGATCCATTTTGAGTTAATTTTTGTACAGGGTGAGATATGGATCCTCTTTCATTCTTTTGCATGTGGATATCCAGTTCTCCAAGTACCATTTATTGAAGAGACTGTTCTGTCCCATGTGAGTTGGCTTGACTGCCTTATGAAAGATAAATTGTCCATAGATGGAGAGGGTTTATATCTGAACACTCTATTCGATTCCATTGGTCTGCCAGTACCATGCTGTTTTGACCACTGTAGCTTCGAATATGCCTTAAAGTCAGGTTGTGTGAGACTTGCGACTTCGTTTTTCTTTCTCCAGATATTTTTAGCTATTCGGAGCACCCTGCCCTTCCAGATAAATTTGGTGATCGGTTTTTCTATTTCTGCAAAGTAAGTTTTTGTGATTTTAATTGATACTGCATTGAATCTATAAATCAGTTTAGGTAGAATTAACTTCTTAACTATATTGTTTTCCAATCCATGAACACAGTATGCACTGCCATTTATTTAGGTCTTCTGTGATATCTTTTATCAATTTCTTGTAGTTTTCTTTCTCTAGGTCTTTTGTATCCTTAGTTAAATTTATTCCTAAATATTTTATTCTTTTGGTTGCGGTTGTAAATGGAATTTTTTTTCTTGATTTCCTCCTCAGATTGCTCATTACTAGTGTATAGAAACACTGCAGATTTTTGAGTGTTTATCGTGTAACCTTTCAGTTTGCTGTACTCATTTATTTAGCTCTAGTAGTTTTGCTGTGGGTTTTTCAGGGTTTTTGACATACAGTGTCATATTGTATGCAAACAGTGAGAGTTTTACATCTTCCTTTCCAATTTTGATTCTTTGTATTTCTTTTTCTTGCTTGTCTAATTGCTCTGGCTAGAACTTCCAACACAATGTTGAATAACAGTGGTGATGGTGGACATCCTTGTCTTGTTCCTGATCTTAGGGGGAAAGTTTTCAGTTTTACCCCATTGAGGATGATGTTAGTTGTGGGTTTTTCATGTATCCCTTTCTCATGTTGAGGAAATTCCCTTGTATTCCTATCCTTTGAAGTGTCTTCAGCAAGAAAGGATGTTGAATTTTGTCAAATGACTTTTCTACATCGATCAAGATGATCATGCATTTTTTCTGCTGTGATTTGTTGATAACAGTGTATTACATTTAATTGATTTTCTTATGGTGGACCAACCTTGCATATCTGGGATGCATCATACTTGGTCATGGTGTATAATTCTTTTAATGTGCTGCTAGATTGAATTTGCAAGAATTTTGTTGAGGACTTTTTTTTTTTAAACAAAGATTGGGTGTCTTCATTAAACTATAGCCATATTTTAAAAAGGTATCCAAATAAATCATTGTAAAACCTGAGTTTGCACTGTAAGTTTCATAAACAGTTTAAAATTAAGGCAATAAGGAAAAAAATCTACAAATTCAGATAGCTGTTTCTTAAATTCTAAATATTAAACACTAAGTTAAATACCATTTGATCAGCTGTCAATACCGTGAATGTTCTCAAATGGCTATTAGAAAGTTATTCCAAACATCTGTGTTCCTATAGTAATGACCTATGTTACTAAACATTTTCCTGATTTCAGGAAAATGTGAAGATACAAATGTTTTTACAATTAACATAATGAAAATTTTAACTACATAAAATGGATATCTTACTTTATCCATAGGCATATTTAAATAAAATACCTAAATAATCATTGTAAAGCCTGTTGTTGATTTTTGCATCTATATTCATTAGAGGGATTGGTCTGTAATTTTCTTTTCTTGTAGTATCTTTGTCTGGCTTTGGTATGAGGGTGATATTGGTTTCATAGAATGAGTTAAGGTAACCTTCCCTCAGTTTTTTTTTTGAAGAGTTTGAGCAGATTGGTACTAATTCTTTCCTGAATGCTTGGTAGAATTCACATGTGAAACCATCTGGTCCTGAACTTTTCATTTTGGGGAGCTTCTTGATGATGGATTCAATTTCTTTACTTGTGATTGGTTTTTTGAGGTCATCTATTTCTTCTTGAGTCAGTGTTGGTTGTCTATGCCTTTCTAGGAAGTTGTCCATTTCATTTACATTGTCTAGTTTGTTAGCATAAAGTTGCTCATAGTATCCTCTCATTACCTTCTTTATTTCTGCAGTGTCAGTGGTTATGTCCCCTCTTTCATTTCTGATTTTATTTATCTGCGTCCTCTCTTTTTCTTTTTGTCAACCTTGCTAAGGGTCCTTCAAGTTTATTGATTTTCTCAAAGAACCAACTTTTGGTTTTGTTGATTTTCTCAATTGTTTTCTTGTTCTCAATTTCATTTATTTCTGCTCTAATTTTATTTCTTTCCTTTTGCTTGCTTTAGGGTTAGTTTGCTGTTTTCTTTAGTTCTTCCAAGTGAACAGTTAATTCCTTAATTTTTTTTCTTTCTTCTTTTTTGATGTAGGCATTTAGGGCAATAAATTTCCCTCTTCCCTTTCACTGCCTTTGTTGTTTTACTCATCTGTCCATAAGGTAGATGAAAGGAGCATCAGACACAAGGTTTCCACAATCACACAGTCACACTGTGAAAGCTATATCATTATACAATCATCTTCAAGAAACATGGCTACTGGAACACAGCTCTACATTTTCAGGCAGTTCCCTCCAGCCTCTCTGTTACACCTGAACTAAAAAGGTGATATTTAATGCGTAAAAATAACCTCCAGGATGACCTCTTGAATTTTGATATGTTGTGTTTTCATTTTCATTTGCCATGAGATAATTACTATTTTCTCTTGTAATTTCTTCGTTGACCCACTGGTTGTTTAAGAGTGTGCTGTTTAACATAAGTATATGGAACCATGAGTAGGGCATGAGATTTTGTAGGTTTGTCCATGGTGATGCCTTGATAAATCCCAGAAGGATTTGAACAGTGAATAAAGTATTTGCATTCCCTTGGAAGAATGGTGAGAAAGGGGGAAAATTCAACTTCCTCAAGTGGAGAATTTTTGATATTCTCACAAGTAGTGGGGACAACCAAAGCAATAGGCTGAGCCCCCAATCTTGGGGGTTGTTCATATTAAACTTAACCCAGGAAAGGATAGGCTAAGCCTACTTAAAATTAGGCCTAAGAGTCACCCCCAAGAGAATCTCTTTTGTGGCTCAGATGTGGCCTCTCTCTCTCAGCCAACACAACAAGCATACTCACTGCCCTCCCCCTCTCTACCTGGGACATGACTCCCAGGGGTGTGGACCTTCCTGGCAATGTGGGGCAGGAATCCTAGAATGAGCTGGGACTCAGCACCAAGGGATTGAGAAAACCTTCGCGATCGCAAGAGGGAAGAGCGAAATGAGACAAAAAAAACTGTCAATGGCTGAGAGATTCCAAACAGAGTCAAGAGGTCATCCTGGAGGTCATTTTTACGCATTAAATATCACCTTTTTAGTTAAGGTATAACAGAGAGGCTGGAGGGAACTGCCTGAAAATGTAGAGCTGTGTTCCAGTAGCCATGTTTCTTGAAGATATGTATATATAATGATATAGCTTGTGATTATATAATGATATACTATTTGATTGTGGAAACCTTGTGTCTGATGCTCCTTTTTTCTACCTTATGGACAAATGAGTAAAACATATGGATTAAAAATAAACATAATTGGGGGAACAAATGTTAAAATAAATTTAGTAGATTGAAATGCTAATGATCAGTGAAAGGAGGGGGTATGGTGTGTATGAATTTTTTTCTGTTTTCTTTTTATTTCTTTTTCTGAATTGATGTAAATGTACTAAGAAATTATCATGATGATGAATATACAATTATGTGATGATACTGTGAATTACTGATTACATATGTAGAATGGAATGATCATATGGTAAGGATGTTTGTGTTTGTACATGGGTACATTTAATAAATATAATAAATTAAAAAATAAAAGAATATGTTGTTTAGCCTCCATATATTTGTGAATTTTCTGGTCCTTTGCTTGTTATTGATTTCCAATTTCATTCCTTTATGATCCAAGTTTTGTGTGATTTCAGTCTTTTTAAATTTATTGAGACTTGCTTTGTGCCCCAGCATATGGTCTATCCTTGAGAATGATACATGAGCACTTGAGAAAAAGGTGTATCCTGCTGTTGTGGGGTGTAATGTTTTATAAATGTCTGTTAAGTCTAGCTCATTTATTGCATTATTCAAATTCTCTGTTTCTTTATTGATCCTTTGTTTAGATGTTCTGTCCATTGATGAGAGCAGGGAATTGAAGTCTCCAACTATTATGGTAGAGGTGTCTGTTTCTCTTTTCAGCGTTTGCCTCATTTATTTTGGAGCACTCTGGATCGATGTATAAATATTTATGATTGTTATGTCTTCTTATTGAATTGTTCCTTTTATTAATACATAGTGTCCTTCTTTGTCTCTTTAAATTGTTTTACATTTGAAGTCTAATTTGTCAGTTGTTAGTGTAGCTGCTTCTGCTTTTTTCTGATTGTTGTTACTTTGTAGTATTTTTAAAGTCAGGTAGTGTCAGAGATTCCACTTCATTTTTCTTTCTCAAGATATTTTTAGCTACTTGGCCACCCTGCCTTTCCAAGTAAACTTGATTATTGGTTTTTCTATTTATGCAAAGTAAGTTCGGATTTTAATTGGTATTGTATTGAATCTGTAAGTCAATTTGGTAGAATTGACATCTTAACTATATGAAGTCTTCCAGTGCATGAACATGGTATGTTCTTCTATTTATTTAGGTCTTCCTTGATTTTTTTTAGCAATGTTTTGTAGTTTTCTGTGTATATGTTTTCTTTTATGTCCTTGGTTAAATTTATTCCTAAATATTTGATTCTTTTGGTTGCACATCATGTTTTTTTCTTTTTGTTATGGGCAGGCACTGGGAATTGAACCCGGGTCTCCGGCATGGCAGGCAAGAACTCTGCCACCAAGCCACCATGGTTAGCGCACATCACGTATTTTTATAATAAAAAATAAGGGTTTTAGAAAAGGCACTTTTGTAAATGTGTATGCAATTGATTACTTGTATTTACTTTCCTTCCAAGATACAGAATTCTTCTAATACTTAGAATTCTAAGATCACATGATTCGTTTTTGAAGACAAATGGCTCATGTGAGTTTCCTAGGCAAATAATTTGCGAGTGAGTGTGGCCTTTATTATTTTTCAGCTTCCTATTGTTAGTCTTACAGGATGGAAATGGCGCTGACTTGTAGACATAGACAGGTTTCCACAAGGAAGAGGGCAAAACATTGCATATGAGAATAGGGATGGGCCATATCTTTGACCTATTCCTTTTACCTTTTCAGCATATCATACATTTTATGTATATTTCAAAGTCATTTCTCTTCATGCCCATTTTTTATGAAAATATTTCTGAGGGAAAAAAATCTGTAATTAGTAAAAATATATTAAACTCTTACTCTCTGTATGAGGTAGTATGCTAAGCACCTTGCTGGATGAGGTATATACAAGGGACCAAAGAACTTAGAGTCTAATGGGAGAGATGTTTGCATAGATAGCTATTTTATAAAATTGGATGGTATTATAGCACTGTGATTTCTCCAAAAAAGATACACAATAGACCAAAAAGCACATGGAAAGATGCTAAAAATCATTAGTCATTAGGGAAATGCAAATCAAAACCACAACTTATTACTGCATACGCAATAGGATGGCTATTATTTAAAAAAATAAAAGAAAGTGTGTTGGTGAGGATGTGGAGAAATTAGAACCCTCTTGCGTAGCTAGTGGGAATGTAAAATGGTGCAGCTTCTTTGGAAAGCGTTTGGTGAGTCCTCAAAAAGTTAAATATAGAATTACTATATGACCTGGCAATTCTCCTGGGTATATATCCAAAGTAATTGAAAACAGATAATTGTACCCAATGTTCATCACAGTATTATTATTATTATTATTATTATTATTATTATTTATTTATCTTTTGGCTTTTAAAAAGGTGAATTTAATAAGTTGCTAGTTTATAGTTCTAAGACCAAGAAAATGTGCAATTAAAACAAGTCTATAGAAATGTCCACTCAAAGGCATCCAGGGAAAGATATCTTGGTTCAAGAAAGCCAATAATATTCAGGGTTTCTCTCTCACCTGGAAAGGTACATGAAGAACACAGTCACAGTTTCTCTCTCGGCTGGAAGGGCACATGGCAAGCAAAGTCTCATCTGCTACTTTCTTTCCTGGCTTCCTGTTTCATGAAGCTCCCCGGGAGGCATTTTCCTTCTTCATCTCCAAAGGTCACTGGCTTGTGGGCTCTCTGCTCTTATGGCTGTGTGGTTCTTCTCTGCTCTCTCTCAGAATCTCCTCCATCACAGTATTATTCACAATAGCCAAAAGGTGAAAACACTACAAGTGTCCATCATCAGATGAATGAATAAACGAAATGTGGTGTGTGTGTATATACACAATGGATGTCATTTTGCATCAAAATAGCTATGAAGTTCTGATAAGTGCTACAACATGAATGAGCCTTGAAAACATGCTAAGTGAAATAAGCCAGATATGAAAGGACAGATACTGTTATGACTCCACTTACATGTTATCTAGAATAGGTAAATTCGTAGAGACTGGAAATAGAGTAGAGGTTACTTTAGTGAAGGGAGGAAAAGATGAGTTATTGCTTAATGAATACAGAATTTCTGCTGGAGTTTGTAAGGAGTTTTGGAAATAGTGGTGATGGTATGCTGAATTACATACCTAAAAAGGTTAAAATAAAAACAACAAGCAGAAAGAAACAGAAAAAAGCCCTATGGCTTTGGAGAGGCAACAATTACATCTGATGGGTGGAAATTGGGAAAACATTCATAGAGGTTTGAATCAGGCTTTGAATGATGATTTTGGTTGGCAGGTGTGAAAGTTTATGGTATGTTCCAGCAACTAGATTGTCAGGGTAGAGGGAATACCTTAGGTAGGAGAGAGGTTAGAAATTAGGAAATGGTAGGTTGGGAAAAAATAACAAAATAATGAATGTAAGACACCTAGCGCAGTATATAGTACATTGTAGATACTCATCAAAACTTTTGTGTTTTTCTAATTCCAAGAATATGATCTTTATTTACCTCAAGAAATGTCTTTAGGATCTGTCCCCCCCCCCAAAAAAAAAAGTTAACTTTTAGTTTAATTTGTAAAATAATGCATATTTTCCAGTTGGTTTTCAAAATTGCAAATGAAGTAGTAAAACCAAAGTAACTCTTGGGGTTTCAGTACCTTAGATTATGTACAACTAAGTACCTGAACGATTTCTTTCCTCAGAAAGATAAGCTGCTGAGAAAAGTTACAGAAACACTGGGATAATCTCTTCTGCACCAAGGAAGGGACAATGTCACAAGTTAAAACCTCTTATTCCTATGATGCCCCCACAAACTTCATCAATTTCACATCTTTGAATGATGAGGAAGATACTCAAAACATAGATTCCTGGTTTGGTAAGTGTCTGCTTTCTCTGGCCATTTTAAACATCAGTGGCTTGCTTTGTTTTGAGAACCTTAAAAAAATAGAAGGGGTTGTAAGAAAATATCTAAAATGTAAACAGATGAAACAACGATGAAGGGAACTCCAGGACTGAGACATGTATATAGTTACGGCAGCCATGTGAAAACTTGCTCTGCTGTTATTGGACTTAGGGTATAATACCACAGCCAGAGTATTAACATTGATACAATCCACTCATCTTTTTTTCTCAAGGGTGGGCACTGGGAATCGGACCCAGGTCTCTGGCATGACAGGCAAGAACTCTGCCTGCTGAGCCACTGTGGCCTGCCCCAATCCTCTGATCTTACTCAGATTTTCCTAATTTTATTTGTACTTATTTTTGTATATGTCTTAAGTTTTATACAGTCTTACCATCTGTTTTTTTGTGTGTTTATCTACTACCAGTCAAGATACTGAACAATTCTAACACTACTCATAAGATATTGTCCTTTTATAATGACAGTCACTCCCCTTCTTGCTACTTTAATCTCTCCCTGCCCCCTATCCTTTTTTAAAAAGAGGGAATGAATATGCTACTCAGAATCCATTCCCCAAACAAGATGGGATTGCCTAATGTTGGATCATATGCTATGACAAACTTTGAAAACAGACCAGCAATAAATATAGATGTAGTTATGTTTTTACTTTATTTGAAATAATATGTGAGATCAATGATATGTCAGGTTAGTGTTGCTGGAGCCTCTTTATTTTGTTCTTTCTCGTGTCTCCCATCCTCCTTAAGAGAAATTCCATGGTGAGGGACAAAAGTGAGTGCATTGCCATCCTATTTATTACTTATAATGCAGTGTCTAAATAGTATGGCCTATGCTACTCTCTTGGAAAAGGACTTTAATGGTATCCAGTGGGGTACCCAACCGCCCTAGAAGGATCTTCCCCATACTCTTGCTCTACTGGAACCCCAAGGAAATGTGTAGGTTGTCTGAGATTCTCTTTTTTAAAACATGAAATGAAAATATTAGTATAACTACCATTAAATACAATTTGGAAGTAAAAAAAAAAAAATCCCACTATTTTTCAAAACAACCTTAGTACTAGTATATTACTTTTCAGTTTTCTCCCAAATAATCACATCTCTTTACACAGTTACAATCAGAGTATATATGCAGAGTTGTTATTGTTGAAATTCTGTCCGTAGCCTGTTATTGTAAGATACAGTGTAACTTTTCACTGCTTTGCACTGAGTTTCAGGCACAGCAGAACCTAAAATAAAATTCCTTAGAGAGCTTAGCTCTGTTCCACCCTCACATACCTACAGTCCCCTCTCCCTACCCTTTGAGAAAGAACTACTATTAGACGATAAGATGTGAATCCTTGTAAACCCTACAAATCCTGGTGGCAACAGTTTTTTTTAAGAGGAACATGATGTATTTAGGTGGTGGATAAGGCGAGTTCATGCTTATATGGTCTTAAATGTGTATCAAGCAGAGATAAGTAGCTACTTTCAAGGCAGAATTTGTATTTTCCCTTTTCTGTAACACATGCTGGCAGTGTTTTTTGTTAGAACTTTTACAGTTTCTATCTCTGATATGTAGTAAGTATTCACTGCCTTTGGATCATACTTTGCTTTGCTTGTACTTGCCAAATGAGTTAGAAGTATACTCGAAGGGGACTTTAAGTCCCATTTTTTAAGTGCATGGTACTGATTATATTGCTTCTTTGCTAATTGTTTGGACAGTGATGGTCTTACCTTTTCACAGATGAGAAAGCAAATTTAGAGAATAACTTTCCTGGGAAGAATGGGACAGGAGGGCTTTTTCATGGCAAAACTCCCCTGAGAAAGGCTAATCTTCAGCAAACTACTGACACACCTCTGAGACCAGGTAAGAAAGAATATTATCAAATAAAGACTCCTTGGCAAATTGTTGGGAGACAGTGCATAAAAGAAGCTTGAAGGATCTGAGGAAATTACCTAAATCTCTTTTCCCTGTTTTATTATTGGTGAAATAGGCTAATTTATGATGAATGTGAAGTAACAAGGTCTTACATTTCTTTTTTTTGTTGTTCTGTTGGAACTTAAGCTAATGTAAAACTTATTAGTCTTAGTAACTTTTTTGTAGTTTTGATCAGATTTCTACATAAATGATTGTGTCATCTTTAAATATGCCTTTTAATTCTTTTTCTTGCATATTGTACTGGCTAGAACTTCTAGTATTATGTTAACTAGGGGTGGGGAGAGTAGGAATCCTTATCTTGTTTTTGATCATAAGACAAAATTCAGGCTTTCACCATTAATTATGGTGTTAACTTTAAATTTTTCATAGATAACCCTTTATAAGGCTAAAGAAGTTCCCTTCTATTCCTGTTTGTGGATAAGTTTTAACAGTAATACATGTTTGGGTTTTGTCAAATGCTTTTACTCCATCAGTTCAAATGGTCATGATCTTTTTTTTTTTTTCCAATCTATTATTATGGTGAATTACACTGATTTTCTGTTGTTAAGCCAACTTTGCATTTATGGGATGAATCCCAGTTGGTCCCAGTCTCAGTTGGACATGGTGTATTTTTCTTTAAATTTGCTGAATTTTGTTAAGAATGTCTGCATCATGGATATTGGTCTGTAGTTTTATTGTGATATCTTCATTTGTTTTTGATAACAGTAATACTGGCCTTATAGAATGAGTGGAGACATAATCCCTCCTTCAATTTTTTGGAAGAATTTGTATAAACTTGAAATTATATCTTCCTTTAATTTTTGGTTTAATTAATCAGTGAAGTCATGTAGGTCTGGAGTTACTATTATTGTTTTCTTGGTAGGAAGGTTTTTAACTACAAATTCAATTTCTTAAATAGATAGAAAACTATTCAGGTTACCTGCTATTTCTTGAGTGAGCTTTATTAGTTTGTCTTTAATTTGTCCATTTCACCTAAATTGTTGGAATTACAGGCAAAAAGATGTTAATAATGTTCCCATATTATCCTTTCAGTATCTGTAGATTCTGTGGGGATTTCACATCGCTTGTTCTTGATACTAGTAATTTATGTCTTTTTTTTTTCCTGGTCAGTTTGGTTAGACATATATCATTGTTATTAATCTTGTCTAAGAACCAGCTATGGGGTTCTTATTGATTTTTATTTATTGTTTTTCTGTTCTCTAGTTCATTAATTTTCATTCTCATCTTTATTATTTCCTGTCTTCTACTTTAGGTTTAATATTCACTGAAACGAAGGCATTCACTCCTTGGTGGACACAGAGAGTGGGTGGGAGCTCTATATGTGTGCTCATAACATTTTCAATCTAGAATTCTGTATTAAGTTGTAATATCTATATGTCTCTCATCTCTAACTCGTTTCCTTGAGATTTTAGCACTGACTAGTTTTTGGTCTCCTATAGTTGACAACACTTACTACAAAGAGGCAGAAAAAGAAAATCTGTTGGAACATTTCACTCCATCAAATGTTTCTTCTTCCCTGGAAGTTGAGGTTGCCACATCAAGAAATACTCTAGCTCAACCTCAGAGGTAAGACTGTCTCAGGGCACAAAAGCCCAAAAGATTTGAGTGCTTTTTAAATTTTCTTTTAAACTAGGTGTCTCTACCATTCTAAACCTCAGTTTGCTTAGACTAACCATACCTGGCAGGCTTATTTAACAAAGGGTCAAATAAGATTATGTGTGGCAGAACTTTGTAATTGATGTACTGCATTAGGAAAATGTAGGTAAAACATTAATGTCATTTATCTCAGATCTGCCCAGAGATGCCTAGAGAGCAACAGCTGATAGAATAGGAAAGTATAGATAATTATTTAATTTTCCTACTACTTCATTTTCATATGTTTTGATGAATAAGACAAAAAGATGATTAAAACTCCTTTGACAAAGAGTAGTTTAGCAATCAGCACGGCTTTAGTATACAATAATTTCTCCATGGTAGTGTTTGCTTCACCGCAAATACATGTTTTAACTTTTGGAATTTTATCTCCTAGCAATTCCTCTTGACTTCATAATATCCTCCTATATTGTAAGAAATGGACCAAAGTGGTCATGTCTTCGTGTGT
>PVIY010053785.1:0-14520 GCA_004026745.1 Myrmecophaga tridactyla | reverse complement strand
TAGAGGGAGGAGGGCTGGGGACATAAATGAAATCAGAAAGAAAGATAGATGTTAAAGATCGAGATGGTATAATCCAGAATGCCTGGAGTGTATAATAATAGTGAAATGCACAATGTACAAATTTTAAAAATGCTTTTGCATGAGGAAGAACAAAGGATTGTCATCATTGCAAGGTGCTGAAAATAGATGATAATTAATATTTTAAAATATCACCTTAGGTGTGAGACTAAAGCAAAAAATGTTTATTTGTCACAAAATTTATGTTTTGACTAGAGCATTTCCTAATATAACTCATGTAGATAGTTTGATTAAATGTCATAAGTACTTGGAATCTCAGGTAGCCACATAAAAAAAAAAAAAGAGTAAGCGGGCAGAAAATTTATTGAGGACACATGTGAAAGGACATGCAGGCACTCTCTCAAAGACAGAAGTCAGAAAGATGAGAGGTAATAATCAACGTGGGGCTACATGCTTTTTTTTAAAATTGTGTAATATATATACAAAGCAAAGAAAGAAAAAAGCTGTAGCTTTCAAAGTACTCTTCAACAAGGAATTACAGGACAGAACGCAGAATCTGTCATGGGCTACCATACAATCATCTCAGATTTAACCTTCTAGCTGCTCCAGAACATAGGAAGTAGAAGGAATATTTTTTTACCATCACAATCGACTTTTTAAAAATTTTTGTGAAAAATTATAAACTTCAAGGCACAGCACAACAATTAGTTGTAGAATGGATTTAAGAGTTTGGTACAGGGCGGCTGCCGTGGCTCAGCAGGCAGAGCTCCGACCTGCCGTGCTGGAGGTCTGGAGTTCGATCCCTGGTGCCTCCTGCCCATATGCAAATTAAAAAAAAAAAAAAAAGGTTTAAAAAAAAAAAAAAAGAGTTTGGTACAAGTTACAATTCCACAATTTCAGGCCCTTATCTCTAGTTGCTCTAAGACAATGGAGACCAAAAGAAATAACAACTTAATGATTCAGCAATCATATTCATCTGTTACATACCTTCTCTGTATAAATATTCACCATCACCCTTGATCCCTCTATCCCACTCTTCGTGGGTATCTGAGACATGACCATTTTGGAAGGGGCTGTCAATAATATGAGCTAGGGAGATGCAACCAGCCAATGCCCTGGAGAGGCTGGGCCCTCTAGGCTTCAGGATGATCTGGTCCAGAGACCCATCTGGAGGTTGTAGGTTTCTGGAAAGTTCCCTAGTACATTGAACCTTTGTAGAATCTTATATATTGCCCTAAGTGTTCTTTAGGATTAGCTGGAATGGCTTTGGTTGGGGTTTGGAAAGACATGACAGGCAGCAATGTCTAGCTGAAGCTTGCTCAAGAGTGACCTCCAGAGTAGCCCCCCTCTCCCCCACAACTCTCCAAGCCACTGACACTCTATTAGCTACACTTCTTTCCCCCCTTTTGGTCATTACAGTGCCAGGGCTGGACTCATCCCCAGGAGCCATCCCCCATACCGCCAGGGAGACTTTCATCCCTGGATGTCATGTCCCATGTAGGGGTAGGGGGGGCAATGATATCAGCTGCAGAGCTGGGCTCAGAGAGAGTATGGCCATATATGAGCAACAAAAGAGGTCCTCCAGAAGCAACCCTCAGGTATACCCATAGGTTGGCTAAGCTTCTCCGCCACATACATAAGCCTCACAGGAGCAAGTCTCAAGATCAAGGGCTTGGCCTATTGATTTGTGTGCCCCTAATGTCTGAAACAGCATCAGAGGAATCCCTCATGATAAAGCTTAAGAGTTCCATGTTTTTCCTCTCATCCCTCAAGTGACCTTGCCAACAAGTTTCAATTAACTGTTTAATATATTCTAGGATATATCCAGGCATTACATTTAAGCTATACAGGATTAAAGACCCTTACTCTTATTCTGGGCTTCCTGTGTTTCAAATGAGCTCAAATGTGTTTCAAATGAGCTATCCAGACAAGCTGAGTTAGATTATGTGCTACAGAAAATTTAGATTCCAGACAAAATAAACCTTTCTTCCTTTGGTCTCAAAGAGTAGGTACAGTTCTTAAATATGGACAATGTCTTCCTTACCCCTGTGTTCTGAATTACCTTAACCCTGACCTGATCGGCTTTGTTCTTATCACTAAATACCAGGGTTATACATATATAAAACAGTCTCTCAAAATCCAGAAATAATAATTACCACTCCAGACTAAATGTGTCTGCTATTAGAGCATAAAATCTAGGCCCCTGTTTTCTTAAAGCATTTTCTAAAGGATACCATACACTAATCATTCTTTCGTTTCTGGCTTATTTTGCCTCATGAAATTTCCCACAGGATCAATCACATCATTGCATGCCTCACAACTTCGTTCCCATTTCACAGCAGTGTAATATTTGATCATATGTATACACCACTGTTCTCCAGTGTACTTCTCAGTCAGTGCATCCTTCAGTCACCTGTATTCATTAGACATCATGTATAATGCCCAAAGTCCACAGTCCATCAACACTCTGAGTTTTAGATAATTTCATTGTTCCCAAGAGAAAGATAACCACACCCTCACCAAATAGGAAATCTAAATCTCCCCTTAACTCTTGTCCCTCCCCCATTATTTACCCCTGCAGTTGCTGTGGTACTGCTGATGTTTTCCTGTTAAACATAGACCACAGTATGTAATAACAGTTTTCCCCCGTACCCTACTTAAACACTCTTTGTATACCAATCATACCTTTGAAGTAGTTCTTGCAAGAACTTATTATTTCTAGTGTTAGTCAGTGGGACACAGAGGTCTATACAATTCCTTTCATCATGTTCACCTTCAACATGGTAATATTACTTATAATCCCACTAGAGAACTGCCTTCACTTCTATCTGTTCCCTTACGTTTGACTTCAACCTCATTACCTCATTCTACTTCTTTGTATCTCTAAGTCCCCTATATTCTGTATTCTAAGCCTCTGATTTTACCTTTACCAAGGTAAAGTGGAGTCATACAGTATCTATGTATCTATTTATGACTCATAAAAGTGGAGTCATACAGTATCTATCTTTTTGTGTCTTGCTTATTTCACTCAGCATTATGTCCTCAGGTCTCATTCATCTTGTCGTGGGCTTCAGGACGTCTTACCGTTGTATAATATTCCATCTATGTATATACCACATTTTGTTGATCCACTCGTTTGCTGATGGGCATTTTGATTGTTGCCATCTTTTGGGGACTGTGAATAATGCTGCTATGAACATCAGTGTGCAAATGTCTGTTTCACTGCTTTCAGCTCTTCTGGGTATATACCAAGTATTGCTATTGCTGAGTCATAGGGTAACTCAATATGTAGTTTCCTAACGACCTGCCAAACTGCCTTCCATAGTGGCTGCACCTTTATACATTCCCACCAGCAGTGCATAAGTATCCCAATTTGTCCACATCCTCTCCAACATTTATAGTTTCCTGTTTGTTTAATAGCAGCCATTCTTATAGATGCGAGGTGGTATCTTATTGTAGTCTTGATCTGCTTGTCCCTTATAGCCAATGAAAATGAGCATCTCTTCATGTGCTTTTGAGCCATCTGTATTTGCTCTTCAAAAAAAGTGCCTATTCATATCTTTAACCCATTTTATAATCGGATTGTTTGTTCTTTTGTTGTTGAGTTCTATGATTTCATGTATACAGGATATCAAACCTTTGTCTGATGTGCGATTTCCAAATATTTTCTCCCACTGAGTTGGCTGCCTCTTCACCTTTTTGACAAAGTCTTTTGAGGTGCAGAAGCATTTGATCTTGAAGAGTTCCCACTTATCTATTTTTTCTTCTGATGCTTGTGCTTCGGATGTTAAATTTAGGAAGCTACCTCCTTTTACTAGGTCTTGAAGATGTTTCCCTACATTTTCTTCTAGAAGCTTTATGGTACTAGTTCTTATATTTAGGTGTTTGATCCACCCTGAGTTAATTTTTGTACAGGGTGTAAGGTTGAGGGTGCCCTTTCATCCCTTTGGCTACTGCTAACCAGTTCTTCCATGCCCATTTATCAAAAAGACTATTTTGTCCAAGTTCAGTGGATTTGAGAGCCTTGTCAAAAATCAGTTGACCATAGATTTGGTGGCCTATTTCTGCACTCTCAATTCGATTCCATTGGTCAATGCTTCTATCTTTGTGCCAGTACCATGCTGTTTTGACCACTGTGGCTTTATAATAAGTTTTAAAATCTGGAGGTGTTAACCCTCCCACTTTGTTCTTCTTTTTTTAGGATGCTTTTAGCTATTCAGGGTCTCTTTGTAAGATGAATTTGGTAATTAGCTTTTCCAAGTTTTCAAAGTAGGTTGTTGGAATTTTGATTGGTACTGCATTGACTCTGTTGATCAATTTGGGTAGAACTGACATCTTAACTATATTTAGCCTTACTATCCATGAGCAGGGAATGTCTTTTCACCTATTTAGATCTTCTTTGATTTCTTTTAGCAATGTTATGCAGTTTTCTGTGTACAAGTCCTTTTTGTCCCTAGTTCAGTTCATTTCTAGGTATCTGATTCTTTTATAGTTGCTATTTTGAATGGAATTTTTTCCTTAACTGACTCCTCAGTTAGGTCACTGCCTGTGCATAGAAATGTGACTGATTTTTGCACATTAATTTTATATCCTACCGCCTTGCTGAATTTGTTTATTAGTTCAAGTAACTTTATTGTACATTTCTCAGGATTTTCCAAGTACAGTGTATCATGTCATCTGTAAACAATGAACATTTTACTTCTTCCTTTCCAATTTGGATGCCTTTTATTTCTTTGTCCTGCCTCACTGCTCTTCTCATTTCTGATGTAGTTTATTTGCATCCTCTCTCTCTTTTCTTCTTTGTCAGTCTTACTAGTGGACCATTAATTTTATTGATTTTCTCAAAAAACCAACTTTGGTTTTATTGATTCTTTCTATTGTTCTGCCATTCATTTAGCTCTGCTTTAATCTTTGTTATTTCTCTTCTGTTTGGTTTGGGGTTAGTTTGCTGTTTTTTCTCAAGTTCCTCCAGGTGAACAATTAAGTCCTCGAATTTTGCTCTTTCTTGTTTTTTAATATAGGCATGTAGGGCAATAAATTTCCATCTCATCACAGCTTTTGCCACATCCCATAAGTTCTGCTACGTTGTATTCTCATTTTCATTCATCTTCAGATAGCTACTAATTTTCTAGTAATTTCTTCCTTGACCCACTGGTTGCACTGTAAGTTAACTTTTGTATATGGTGTTGAGATAGGGGTCTACTTTCATTCTTTTGCATGTGGATATCAAGTTTCCCAAGCACCATTTGTTGAAGATAATATTTTCTCCCGATTGAGTAGACTTGGTGCCCTTGTAAAAAATCATTCGGCTTAGATGTGATGGCAAATAGTAGAAATTGAACAACACACTAAAATAATCAATGATCAAAAAAATAAGTATTTTGAACTTAATGTATCAGAATTCATGGAAAGCAGCTAAAGCAGTACTTGGACAATCAGAGATTTAAATGCCTATATAAGAATGATTTCAAGTCAACATTCTATGCCTTCAGCTTAAAAAGTTAGAAAAAGAGCAAACTAAACCCTTAACAAATACAAGAAAGGAAATAACAATGATAAAAGTGAAAAGCAATGATTTTGAAAACAAACAAAAAAGAAATCCAAACAGAGAAAAATCAATTGGACCCAAAGTTTATCATGAAAATTGATAAGTCCCTGGGCTATTAGATGTGCTACCTACAGTAACTCATAAAAATTGATAAACTTTTAGCTAGACTGACGAAGAAAAAGAGAAAACACAGATCACAAGGGTAAGAAATGTAAGAAAAGATATTAATGCCAACTCTAGAAGTTACAAAGAACTGTAAGAGAACACTATAAACTATATGCCAACACATTAAATATCTTAGATGAAATGGACTAACTACTATAAAGGCACAAATTTAAAAAACTGACTGAAGAAGAAATGGAAACTCTTATTAGACCAATAACAAGTAAAGAGGTTGAAATAGTAATTTAAAATCTTCCTACAAAGAAAAGCCCATGCCCAGATGACTTTATTGGTGAATTTTACCAAATATTTAAGAGAATAATTAATTCCAATCCTTCTCAAACTCTTCCAGAAAATACAGGAAGAGGGAAAATGTCAAACTTATTCTGTGAGGCAAGTATCACTATGTGATACCAAAAGCAAATAAAGACGTCACAAGAAAACTACAGACCAATATTCCTTATGAATACAGACTAAAAAGCCTCAACAAAATACTAGCAAACAGAAGCCAAGATGGGAACCATATCTTCTGAGTCCTTATCCTTGTACTCTTTTCCTCATTTCAGTCATTCTTAACCCTTGATTCACAATAAAATCATCTGGGAAGCTTTTAATTGGTCTGGAATTGGGCGAAGGCATCAGTATTTTTTAAAAGCTTTGCCAGTTCATTCTAATATAGCACCATATCAAGGACTATTGCCCCATTCAATGCCACTTCAGCATAATTTAAACTCACTTTATATTGGGAAATTAAACATGCTCCATTCAGGGGTTTGATGCCAAATACAGAGCATGTCAACTAAATGTAAAACAGATTTAATTCACCAATAAATAATAAGCAGTCCTCCTGATGCTCCCAGTTAACTGCACTGTCATCTCTTGATATTTATTAAACAAGAGTTAAAATTTTTGTTTTAGAGTTAAAAGGTTTATAACAGGAGAGAACTTTTATTTTCTAACGTACTTCTCTAAAAATTGTTATATACACTGAAGGTTTTTCAAGGGAAAAATGGCTTAAAAGATAAGCCAACAGAAAAATAAAATCTGGTATCTTCAAACAACTTCTGACGGTTTTCTATCTAAATCCTAACAATGCATATTTCATTATTTCTTTCACAATTCAATAAGTTCCTCTCCATCTATGCATATAGTACATTAATATGTATCAACTTACTCTCTCAATCTGTTGAGAAATCAGAAATACAGAAAAAATTATAAACGTCATCTGTTTAATCCAAATATTGTCAAAGGTGAAGATAGAGAGATGAAACATCTTCTTGGTTTGGTAATCCTGGGCTATTTATATATCTAACCTGGGAATTTACAAAGGATAAACTTACGATGCTCTGTAACTAAGATCTTAAAATATGCAAAAAAAAAAAAAAAAGGTCTGTATTCTTTAATACTGATAAAATAGTAAAAAAAAATATTCTGTGGTAGAAGCTTTGGATACATCATCTAATTCTAATGACAAGACTATGATGAAGGCACTACTGTACTATTTTGTAAATGAGGAAATTGAGGTTTAGACAGATTAAACTACTTGTTTAAGGTCATAAAATAAGTAAAGGACAGAAGAGAAATCAGAATTCAGCTCTTTCTGAATCTAGAGCCTGAGCCCTTAACTACTATTATACATTGGTCTCTCTTTAATAAAATAAATAAAATAAAACAACACCAGCCCTCCATATTTTAAAATGACACATATTAATAGCACTGTCAGTGTGGTGTGGCTGGAAATAAATGATTAGAACTCTATATACTTACTAATCAGGGGAAAACCCAAGAGATTTCTGTGAATAGTATTTGACATGCATAATATTCTAGACTCTGAAAAGGCTCCTGTAGAGATCCAGGACCCAGGTTCCCTTCCATATTAAGCCGCCTACAAAGACTGGGACAGATATTAAAGGTCATCAGATCTCCTGGGGGTGGGGGTGAAGAAGGTACAGATGTTATCATAAACAAAGCATTAAAACTCCCCTCCCTTGATCACTGTTGATTACAAACCTCCAAATCCCTGGGTCACAAGACCCTGATGAAACTCTTCTCACACCCTCATCCTAAACCCTTACAAGCCCTCGCATTTCCCCTGCCTTCTTTGCAGAGCATTAATTTCCATTTCCCAACCAGCTGCCATTGGGAAGAATCTTCTCCTTATTTGAAAGTCCCAATAGAATTCATGTCTAAATAGAATTCATATCTAACTCCATGCCTGACATGTCCTTTGGTTTTCAGGCCCTCCAAGAGCAGGGTTGGAACAGCTCCTTATATTCAAATTCTAAAAAGAATACTCCTAACAGGACAACAGAGTTCATACCCGTGGGTCATTCAAAGGGGCTCCTCTGGAAGACAGGATGAAATCTAGAAGAATGCAAAAGAACTTCACAGTCTTACTTTCCACCTGCCTCTCTATGCAGGAACTTCTACTCTGCAAACACAGAAAGTGCCTGCTTCCTGGTACAATTTCTTTCCTGCATTGTGCCTGAGGTTCTCCCCTGGTACTAGGGAGATTCTTCATCCATCCATCCATCCATCCATCCATCCAATTAATAATACACCAGGACCATGCTAAGTAATAAAACAGTAAAATGAACAGGTTAAGGTCCCTGCCCTCATACAGAATATGTTCTAGTGGGGGAAGTACAATAAATAAGTTGTATATATTTTAATTTCAAGTTGTATGTTATGTAGGGGAAAAATGCAGTGGAATAAGAGGATAGAGAGAGCAAAGGAATGGTAAATTTAGACAGAGTAGACAGGGAAGAAGAGACAGACAACTCCTATTCAAAGACCTAAATAATATGGAAAGCCATGAAAAAAATCTGGAGGAAGTGTTTCAGGCAGCAGGAATAGCAAGTGAAAAGAAAGGACCAGAGGTGAGAAAAAAGGCTATGTCTTCGGTAGAAGGAAATTACGATATAAGAAATGAGGAATAAAATATTCTGAACTCACACTTTATGAAGTCCCTGGGCTATTAGATGTGCTACCTACAGTAACTCAATCTCAATAACTATTTGAGGTACATATTACCTCTATTTTAAAAATGAAGAAACTGAAGTTCAAAGAGATTTATGTCACCAAAGTCTTTTTCCTGAGTATCTGTAAGGCATTGCTCAAACAACTTCATCATATAAGATCTGAGTATAATGTGCACTCGCACCAGCGCTTGAATGAGGTAAACTGGGAACAAGGTGGCGTGAAAAATCCCTTCCAAAGTTAAAGGTGCCAGGAACAGCATTTTCCTTGCCGCTTTAGTTCTGCACATTCATCCAGAAACTGTGGGCAGCCTAGAATCTCATTTACTAGTCCCTGCTAGTATTAATGGTGCTGACGATTTGCACTGACCTTTGTTGAGAGGTGACAGGTGAGCAGTTTCAAACTTTAGAACAGGGTAGTCAATTCACAGAAAGGTGGAAGAAACAAAACAATTTTTTTCCTTAAAACTTAGAAATGGGTAAAAGGATAGTTTGGTGGTATAATTCTCACCGGCCATATGGTTTGATTCCCAGCCCACGCACTCGGCCCTCCCCGCCCCAACACACACCCAAAACAAAAATCAACAAATGGTGCTGCAATAACGGGACAGTCACACTGATTAGAGCACTTTTTCCTTCTACTCGTTTTAATATGGACATAAATACTGGGATAAAATTTTCTATTAAAACTTTATTGCAAGTCCTCCTCATAGACTCTTTCTATTTAGCCTATTGATATTCTTGAAATTTTTAGTGTCTGTTAAAGACATTTCACTTGAGTAACATTAAAAAAATAATAATACAAACAAAATTCTGATTAAAACACAGTATTGTTGTTTTGGGTTTTTTTGTTTTTTGCTTTGTTTTCTTTTTGTTTGTTCTTTTAGGAGAAGGATTAGGACTAGAGAGGTGATCAATGATTAGAATTTGGCCAAATAGGTTTTAAAAAAACATACACAATTAGAAAATTCTTCAAATGTCCATTAAAATCTAGTGTCCCTTTTAACTACAGTAGGATTCTCCCATCCCTCAACACTCAGGGTTAGTAAAGAACATCTCAATATTCAATGAATGTATAATTGTAGGGAGTTCGTGTTGTTATAAGAACTGCAACTTAGTATTTCCTGAAGTTTCTGTGGTTGAATTTGCAGGGGGACAATTTCATTACTACAGGCTTTGCACAAAATTTTACAAAACAAACCTGCATTAAGTCAAAGCAGAAATGAAATCAGTGCTTCTCCTGGCCACTTCAGGTATGATTTCCATACATTTGTCCATCATAGAATCCTTTTTATTTAGCAATTTGGCTCTTTCAACACATAATATGGGTGGAGGGTACACTCCAGCTCCAGGCTAAAATGGAAATAGAATACAAAGTGATTGAACAGACAATACCAAAATTTTTAGAATAATTTTGAGTGATGCAGAGGTTATCATACCTATCAGCAAATGTTAATTTTTAAAATTTCCCTGATACTGGTTGTACTTTTCCTTCTCAAGTATTTTCAAATTGTCCTAGTATTAATGTCCCTTCCTAAGAGGTCTCACCCTAGTTGTTGTAGAAAAATAAATTAGACTTGTTAGACAAACTGTGTGATATACAACAAGCAAGGCCCCCTTCTCTTCTAGCTCTACTGCCTCTCCTGGGCACGAAAATAGCCAGAACTACAGGAACAGCTGGGGATCAGTAACCTGACAGAAATAGCTTAGGAGACTCCAGTGATGTGTGAGTGTGGGCAGGAGAGGTTTAATATCAGATTAAAAAGTTTAAAAGGGCGACAGAAAAGGGTGTGTGGGGGTAGGGGTGGTCAGTGAAATCTGTATGGATCTCGGCCAAACTTCCTTTATATAGTCAAGGGGATGCACTCAAGCAAACAAAAGGACAGGTGACTGCAGCTAACTAACCTAGCACCATTCCACCCCCCACCCCACCCCCGCCCCATTCTAGGATGCATGGCTTAGCCAAACTTAAAACAGTGGGTCTGAATGAAAATAAACTGGGAGTGGGAAGGGGAATTGTGGCACCTCAAAGGCTAACCCTGGGTCTTCCCAGTCTAGAGAGAGGAACTACTTAAAGGAGGTAAGTCAGTTCTGGGGCTGTGCTGACAGAAAAAATGAACTTCAAAATAGGTCGGAGGTACGATGAGTGAGAATATATGCCAATCTCTAAGTGGACTCAGGGACCAACTCAGTCCCAAGCGATCCTTTCAACTGGGGAAGACCAAATGCCAGATGAAATGCAAGTTCACAGGGCTGTTCTTGCCAGAGCACAACCATACCTCCAATCCTCTGTAATCTGGCAAGCCTCTCAAAGTCAGTGCAGGAATGTGCCATCTGCCTGGCCCACTGCCCAAGTACGTTCAGAAAATATCTGAAAGCCCCAGAGGAGTTTTATTCAAATCACTCCAGGGACTAGGCTTATATATCCTGATCTCTGCCTTTCAGTCTGGTTAGTCTGGTTACTACCAGAATCCTGGGGTACCCTCTCCAATCCCACACTTGCTAGGTTGTTATTTAATATCATCAAGACCTCTCTCACAAAGACATTTTCTTTATAACATTCTTCAGGACCGCAGTTTCAGATGGTTCCCCACCTGCAAGCTTGAACAGGAAATTATTCGATTGAGATATGACTGCAACTCTCTCTGGCAATAGTGTTTTGTAACTGTGAGGTTGCATAAACTTTAGCTGAACATTTTATTCAATACATCTAATGATTTACTAGAGAAGCTCCAGACCAATGGTTGAGCTCAACAAAAAGCAACCACTACACTACCCTCATATAGAATAGCTTGTTCTTTTCTAACCTATAAACCTGTAGGAAATACACTCATGCATATTTTCAAACTATGCCAGTTTTGACTAGGTCACTGCATTTGAACCAGGTTTTCTATGAGTCCCAAAACCTCACAATAATTGGCTCGTTCTGAATATTTTAAGTTAGTATTAAGAAGAGTAGAGGATATACAAAAATAAAACCACTTAGAGAAGAGACTAAAAGAGTTTAAAAATTTTAGATTTGTCACATAGATTTCATTCTAAGGCTGTGTAACATCAAAGGACAGGTAAATGTTAACCAAATTATTGTGGCTATAATTACCTCGCAGTGGGTCTAGCCTAGAGGGGTGCAATTGTATCAACATATCACTCAAACCTTCAACAGAGTACAACCTTTATACAAAATTTTAAAATTAATGCCATCAATATTCATAATTAATCACTACATGCATGCCTTGGTACTAGGTAAAAAGGTGGGAATTTAGAAGGAAAATAACACTACACATTTACATAAGATTTACAAACCTATTTCATTTGACCCTATGAGTTAGGATGGCAGAGGTTAAACCCACTAAACAATGAGGGAAATTGGTTTATCAAGCTAGCAGCAGCTCAGCCAATTTCATCACAGGCAAGATCAAACCAAGAACTTCAGTTTCTTGACTACCAGCTCAACACTGGAGCACTAGCTGCAGACCACAAAAAGGCTTCCACCCTCAACGAATTTATCTGATACCTGATATAATGGTTCATGTTTCTCAGACGCATCAAGTTTCTTCCTAGTAAGAATCTCACCAATCTCCTGGTCCAATATCATATTCTGAGCCTTATTCAAGACAATTGTGGGAAAAAGCTATTAATATCACTCAAAATTAACAAATATGAGTTCCTTTAATATGAGACTCTGAATAAACATGAATTTTATTTAGGATAAATAAAATTTATTTAGGATAGAGTGCTCAAAATTTATATACCACTTTGGGATAAACGCCACATTTTATTTATGGGCATAATGCTGCCCTCTAGTGCCAGGAAGTACAGTAACCATTAACAATCTCAGGAGACGAACTTAAGCTAATGCCTTTTAGACACCTACTGTGAATAAAAACACTTTTATGGGCAGATTGGAGAAAAAAAAAAGGAAAGTTTAAACATATTACACACATACAATCATAAAAACTACAAAATCTCCTCAAGAAATTTATAAATATAATGGAGAAGATAAATGTAAAACAAATTACTGTAATCAAAGACAATGTTATAAGTGCTATAAGAATTTACAGACAATAAATTAACAGAGGACCAAAAAAAAAAAGGTTTAGATAAAGCAGTATATGAGCCATCTTAAAAGGAAAGATAAGACTTCATAAGCTGGATATGAACACCATGAGCCAAGGCCTGGAAGAAGGAAATGCTATAAGGTTAAAAATATAATGAGAGAGAGACTTCCAGGGAAGATGGTGAAGTATGGCGCTCCAGGACTCAGACCTTCCACCAAAAAAACTATTAAACAGGCAGGAACGATCTGAAATAACTATTTTGAAACCCCAGAGGCCAAAGAATACTGTATAGCAACCAGGGGAGAGTAGGAGAAATAGGCAGATAAATTATGGTAAAGAACTATAAATTGCTCTCTCCCCACAGCAGCTACCAGCACGCATCCCCCACTTTTGTGGCTGGCTGGCACAGGGTTCAGTCTCTGGCTAGAGAATGGTGACAGAAAGGAACATAAAAATCTTCTTTCCCAAAAAGAGGGGTGGGCACAGCCAATCACTGACTGAGGCTTTTGATTCGCAAATTCAGATCTCTGGGTCCCAGCTCTGAGGGCAGCTAATGTTTCAACCCTACCTGGACAGAGGAGATTTAATGATGCTTCCTCAGGGCTGCAGGGGACAGTTAACTGAAGGGCTACATTTGCTGGGCAGGTCAGGAAAGCTCAGCTTTGAGAAACCACTAGAGAAGCTTAGGGTACCCTTTCAAATCCCATCTGTGGGGCACTTTGGAGCCAGCCTGCATCCTCTTCATGGGTCCCTGACCCTGTTTTGGCTGGGAAAAACTGACCTGGGAAAGTCCTTTCTGAGATGAAGCTCCTCCAAGAATTTGCCCTCCAGGAAAAGCAACATGAGACAATGAAAGGAGTGTTAAAAACTAAAGAGACAGACAGCCTGGGACAAAGGCCTATCAAGATCAAATACCTAGGAGAGGGAAATTTGTAACTGGGAAACAGAGGGTACAACCAAACTTCCGTAAACAGGGGGACTCCAAAACAACTAACATAGAAAACCCCAGAACAAGATAGAGGCCCAGAAAGATAGGGAAAACCCTGAACACTGCACTCACCTAGGGAAGACCTTCTTGATAGGAGGGCTGATGCCCACAAAAAAACTATATTATCACTAACTGGATACAAAACCAAGAAACAGACATCCTGGGAGTAAATCCCACAGTTAACACTTTAAAATATTAAAATGTATTCCATGCAACAAAGTACCACAAGACAAAGAGAAAACCTTCTCGACCAAAAGGGGTAAAAGTGAAATGAGACAAAGTGTCAATGGCTGAGAGATTCCAAACAGAGTCGAGAGGTTATCCTGGAGGTTATTCTTACGCATTAAATAGATATCACCTTGTTAGTCAAGATGTAATGGAAAGGCTGGAGGAAACTGCCTGAAAATGTAGAGCTGTGTTCCAGTAGTCACGTTTCTTGAAGACGATTGTATAATGACATAGCTTTCACAACGTGACTATGTGATTGTGAAAACCTTGTGTCTGATGCTCCTTTTATCTATCTTATCAACAGACAAGTAAAACATATGGAGTAAAAATAAATAATAGGGGGGACAAATGTTCAAATAAATTTAGTTTGAAATGCTAGTGATCAATGAAAGGGAGGGATAAGGGGTATGGTATGTATAATCTTTTTTTTTTCTGTTTTCATTTTATTTCTTTTTCGGTTGTCTTTTTCTTTTTCTGAATTGATTCAAATGTTCTAAGAAATGATCATGATGAATATGCAACTATGTGATGATATTGTGA
>PVIY010053784.1:0-14527 GCA_004026745.1 Myrmecophaga tridactyla | reverse complement strand
TGCCTTGGCATGGCTTCCGTGACAGTTTCTACCAAATGTTGAAAGAACTTGTAGTATCTGGCTGACCCATCACGATGAATTCCTTTGCCAAAAATGACTAACAGTCCCAAATGACTAAAGCGCAACCCATTTAGGCAAGCATCTGCTTTTCAGTTTATAAAAGGAGCTCTACAGTGTGGATGCACACATTGCTATGTACCTAGTGTAGAACGGACTGTCAGTAAGCACTTCAGAATGAATGAAACATCATAATGGCCACTTAACAGAGTAGGGAAGGAGAGTAGTGCCCCAAATCGCTGCCATTCAAGCATTTTACATACCACCAAAATCCAAAGCCCCTTGTCTCTCCAGGCAGTGTATTTCCCTTCTACTATTCTACCTTCTAGGATTGATGAAAGCATCAAAGCTCAAATAGCACAAGGAACAGGGCTCAAGTTGAGCTAAGAATAAGAACTCCACCACTGAACATAACTCATTTGAATGCACCTCAACAAAATTTATGGGAAAAAAATTTTTTCCAACTATATGCTCCCCACTGGCAATGAAACGTCCCAAATCATCCTAACCAGGTTTTGGTAACTCCCTACCTCCCATTCCCTCAGGCGTGAGCACCCTCAAGATAATCAAACAGCACATAAGGTCTCATTTTACATGGCAATTGCATTCCAATTAACAACCATGGGTTGTGGGAAATAAAGGTCTTAAAGCAAAAAGTTGTTGAGAACTGGGCAATTAATAAACCAAACTCCAAATATGACTGCTAGATATATTTGCACGTTAGAAGAGATTGATTTTTGGAAAAAACTGCATATATGTTGGAGACATAAATTCGTTTAAAAATAAGGGACACCCTATTGCATAGACCTATTCCTAACTAACCACCATCAGAATATGGATGAGCTTTGAGATAGTTGGGAATGAGAAGACAGCTGGGAGGAAATGCTGGTAGGAGAAATGGTGCATGAATGATTGTTCTAGTTTGCTAGCTGCTGGAATGCAATATACCAGAAACGGGATGGCTTTTAACAAGGGGAATTTAATGAGTTGCTAGTTTACAGTTCTAAGGCCGAGAAAATGTCCCAATTAAAACAAGTCTATAGAAGTGACCAATCAAAGGCATCCAGGGAAAGATACCTTGGTTCAAGAAGGCCGATGACGTTCAGGGTTTCTCTCTCAAGTGAGAAGGCACATGGCGAACACAGTCAGGGCTTCTCTCTCAGCTGGAAGGGCACATAGCAAATACGGCATCATCTGCTAACTTTCTCTCCTGGCTTCTGGTTTCAAGAAGCTCCCCGGGAGGTGTCTTCCTTCTTTATCACCAAAGGTCGCTGGCTGGTGGACTCTCTGCTTCATAGTGTCACTCTCTCTGAATCTCTCATTCTCCAAAATGTTTCCTCTTTTATAGGACTCCAATAAACCAGTCAAGATCCACCCATTTCTCCACCCAGGTGGAGAAATGTCATCCCCTAATCCAGTTTAACAACCACTCTTGACTAAATCACATCACCCAGGCAGATGATCTCATTACAGTTTCAAACATACAGCATTGAGTAGAGATTATTCTACCTTTATGAAATGGGATTTATATTAAAACATGGCTTTTCTTAGGGGGCATACTTCCTTTCAAACCAGCACAATGATGGATGGTGAGACAGAGGTTGATCTTCCATCCAGGTTAGCTGGGAGTGGGGACTCCTCCTTTAAACATGGAAGAGTTGGAAATCCTTGGAGCACAGCAGATTGACAAAAACAATGAAGGAGCTGGTCCCAACAGAGACCACCATAAAATAGGGAAACAGTTTATTTTAAGAAGGTAGGTACCAAATTGTTCCCTACTTTACAGCTCTGTGCCCACTTAATATTGCTCCAGCTTCCCTACCCTCACCCAACTCGCACCCCCATTTTGGAATAATCACTAAACCCTGGTTTTTCCTTGGTCCTTGGGGACCTAGTTTCGCTTTCTTGATCCACCAGGGGGCAATAAAGAGTCTTTTTTGGTGCAATGCTGAGCTGGCCTTTTGCTCTGAAAGTTCACTATTATCCTATTAAAGATCATAGAAAATGGGGACTGTCTGTCCTGTAGAGAAAAAGCATTGAGGGTTTATGATACAATTACCACTTTCTGTGGACAAGAAGTTCCTTCCTTAATCTTAGCAGAGTCCAGGAGATATGAGCCCTGAACAGAGAGGATGCATGATCAAATTTCGTTTTTGTGTACTTTTTCCTCCCCTGAAGTAGTTTTCTGGGAAAGAGAAAGCCTCCTGTAATTCCAGAATTATGGTCGCAAAGAAAGTGAATTCAAAGAAACGCTACTACTATGAAAACAAAAGGAAATCTCTTGTGTTTCAAAGTGCAGACATCTCATCTCCTAATATTAATTACACTAACACCCAGTCCAACAGAAGGGTGGGAGGTGCTAAGGGGATTGCGAACTGATGAGAGAGTTCTGAAATTCTAATGTTCCAAAACATTAGGTTCTGGAATTCTAGGAAAGGATAATGAAGGCAAATGCATGTCTGGCTGAACCGTAAACGGATCCAAGTTTAAATGTGCGCAGTGCTGAGCACAAAGCAGTATTACCCTAGAGCTTGCCAAAAGGACTCCAGATTTGAGTAGTAAGGAAGAGTGAGATAAAGACACAGCTTTGCTCTCTGAAGATTCAGTCCCTCTTAGGAGAACTTAATTTCATTGACTTTTTTTTTTTTTTTGGATGGGGTGGGAGGTCCGTGGCCCGGGAACCGAACCAGGGTCTCCAGCGTGGCAGGTGAGAACTCTGCCTGCTGAGCCCCCGTGGCCCGCCCTCCTTTTAATTTTGTTACATTTAATTCTTCCTCTTCTGTGTTAAGAGAAGAAGAAAGTCATGGAATAAGTGGAAAGCGATTTTAAAGTTGAAGGACATCTGCTTTTGATGATCTGTATTTAAGGTGTGGGCAGTTTACTCTCTAGACTCAAAACTATTTCAGTACACATTAGCTGTTAGTATGCAGTAACATTTTAGTCTTGAAATGTCAATTCATTATCTGCTCTTTGGTAGATATTCATCTCAAAGAGAAGTACAGCTTCCAGACACTAAAGCTTCCAAATTCAAACTTACACTTGTTGATTAGCAAAATAAATCATCTTTCTTATTGAATCACCTAAACCAGGCTTAATGAACCATTTTATGAGAATTAGCTGAGCCATATGATTTGTCTGACCTCTGTGCTTTTCCACATTAGGTGATATAATGCTTTGCATGTTGTAAGTGCTCAATTAAATGTAACTTGAGTATTTATTAGAGAAATACAGAATCTACATGGAAAAGATTGCCTAATCTGTCCCCTTTTACACCACATTAAAAACATGGCTTTTTAGTTCTCAATGTTTCTCAGTGTTCCTCCAAAATTCCAGGGACATATTAAGAACAAACTTTTAATTTGAGGTCATATTCTCATGGCATCACAAAATGGAAATAATATTTCCTAATATATCAGGAAATACAAGGTGCTGGTTCAAGGTACTCCAGCGTTTCAATGATGTGCACAGCAAATAGCCCAGGCGGATTAACGTGAAGCTGATGAAGCTTATGCTCCAGCGCCCCTCACTTCCGCAAGCTCCTCCTAAGGCCCTTAGAGGGGTCCTGGCATTGTTTTCACATGATCATATATTTTTTGTAAAATTTAGGGAAGTTAGATATTTTAAACATAATACGTTTCATTAGCAGCCTTCCCCCTGTCAGTTTTCCCTTTGGGTCAGGTGGCATTAGACTATCCAGAGACATGTTGGAGATCCTGAACTGAAAATCAATTCCCTTTGCATTTATTTGGACATACATATGTGGTTGGTGTCCCCTCTTGCGTATGATAGAGTTATTGCTAACTGTCCAGTATAAGGGTGACTTCCAGGAATCCTGTCGCCTCTTACTCAGGAAGCGCAGGACCTGAGATTGACCATAATCAGAATGTGACCTACATTTAATTCTTCCAGTGCCCTGCCCTGGAAATATGTGGGGAAAATATGGTTTAGAATGTAGAGAACCGGAACCTGGTCTGAGTCAACTTAAAAACAAAGGTTTCAGTCCTTATCAATACCAAGTTAAAGTGAAAAGCGCTCTTCACTTGTGTATATACTAAATCTGTTTCATTGTAAACGCACCACATGTTTGGGTTTTTTCCTTTATTTTATGAGAATAATGCAAAATAGAATTATGAAAATTCCTGAGTTTATCGCACATAAATCTATAGTATGTGAACATGTTTTATGCATCCTGAAGTGTCAGATCATATCTTAGATACAATGTACTTAGTCTTAATAAAATCTGGTAATTCCAGAAGAAATATCATGAAAACTCCCACAGACTTAACAAACAGACTGAAGACGTAAGTGTTCCAGAGACAAATGCCTACACATGTCCATCAATAAATTACAAGTATGCTATAATAGTAATTTAATTACAAAATTATACAACAAAAGTGTAACATAGCAGTGATGTAAAAACACATTTTAATTCCTCTTATTCATGGCTTAATACCAGTTAGATTCTGAGATATTTTTATAATTCTAGTTCATACTTAAATTCAAATGTGACTGGAAGGGAGATTCCTAGTGAAAGCAGAAAAATGTAAACTGAAAGAAGTTTCAAAATGCAATAACCTGCTTCAAGCATTTTTGTTTACCTCGCTATCTGCCTTCAACTTCGTATTTTCCTTCCTTCTGAAATAAGGCAGACTAAATGTCACTAAGTTGGACCAGGCAAAATGATGGAGAGACAGCAGACCAGCATGGTATACTGGAGTCCAGGCAGGGTGAAGAGGCCACTTGGGTTGGAAACAGAGGCAACGCAACATCAGCTCTCAGGGACTGAAAAGGGTGAGGAAGGGTTCCCCATGGAGCAGAATGAGGGTGATAGACTGGAAAAGGGTGTCAGGGCCCAAAAAGGAGGGATCTTTTCAGAGCAGTAGGGCCATCACAAGTTGTTGGAGTTAAAACAGGTTGACCAGTTATCCATGTAATGAGATGGTGGTGTTATCAGCAACCTGGCACAGGCTGGTAGAACCCATAAGAAGTGAGGAGGATGGGAGGATGTATCTTGTCAAAGCCCCAATCTGAGCAAGGAAGGTGACCCACAGAAGAAGGCAGTAGTGACAGGCCAGAGCGTATACTGCCCAATTTAGGTGAGGAAGGTATCTCTGTAGGAGGGGAATAAGATGGGGGCTCTTGGCAGTGACAAGAGATTGGTAATACATACGGGGAATGATTCAGTAAGTATACATATGGCAGACAGTTACAAATGTGAAACGAGAAAAAATCAGAATGACTTCTGTAGTGCTGAATTGGAATTGGAGGTATTGGTGTGAACTCACAGTATTCTATACATATAAATAAATATTGCAAAATGTAAGTAAGCATGCTTGGGTGGGTGTAGATATTTGTGTACATATATTCCCTCATTCTATCTGCTATTAGTGATACCCTAATAGTATTGAGCAAAAATTTATACCCACATCTTGGTTTCTTAGTTTCTTTTTTTTTTTTTTGGTGAGGGTAATGGTGATGGTGCATGATCCAGGAATTGAACCCGAGTCTCTCGTATGGAAGGCAAGCATTCTACCACTGAACCACCAGTGCACCCCTACATCTTGGTTTCTAAATAGTATTTTCCACAGAAAGAAACTAGGAGTCATAGGAGAAAATAGCTAATTCCAAGGCCTGGGTAGAAAAAACATAAGATGACCCTAGATCATCTTGTGATAGAAGAGAGCAAGTACTCAAGAACAATAAGAATATGTCAAAAGTACACAGAAGCCAGCTTGAGAGGATAACCACTGACTAAATCTTTCATGATGTAAACATCAAAATAAATAATAATAATAATGGATTATAATCTAATGAATAAGCTAGGTGACCTTACTAAATAAGTAAACAAATAAGCAAACAAATGAACTATTTACCTCATACTGATATGTGAATGTAGAAGAAATTGTTGAACCAGAAAATCACCATTTGGCATCCACCATGGTGATATTAATTTAGTCATGAAACATCAATGGGTATTACAACTAGTGGGTGAAAGTTTGATTACAAATCAACTTTTTAACTATTAAAAGGAAGAAAAGTAACTTTATAGTAGAGAAATTTGGCAGGCACCACCTGTGATGGTTAGGTTCATGTGGCAACTTGGCCAGAAAATGGTACCCGATTGTGACAAGAAAGCACTGGCCTCACCTTTACTGTAAGGACATTTCAGGGACTAAAATCATCAGTCAATTGATTGCATCTATAGCTGATTGCATCTAAGATCAACTAGGGTGAGTGCCTTCCGTAATGAGACATTTAATACAGTCAGTTTGAGACTTTTAAGAGAGAAGTGATAACTTCAGTCAGAAGAGAGAACCTTTATTTTCTCTCTTCTCTCTTTTAAGGGAGAGGTGACAACTTCAGCTAGCCAGCCTCTCCTAGGGAATTCATTGAAGACCTTCATCAGAGTTGCCAGCTTGCAGCCTGCCCTACGGAATTGGGGCTATTCATCCCCATAGTGATATGAGATACTTTTATAAAATTTCATATTTACAGATATCTCCTGTTGGTTCTGTTTCCCTATAATACTCTGACTAATATACCACCTTAATCAAATGACTAAAGATAACCAAATAGAATAAAAAAGGAAGGAAACAACATCACTTTTTTGATACTCTTACCAAAGTTGCATAACCCGAAGGCAAAAAGAAATGTCAGAAAAATATAAATTAAGGGACACTGTACAATGTAATATTCAATAATGTTAAAATCATCAAAGAAAACCAAAGACTGAAGAACTATTCCAAATAGAAGGACACTAAGGACAAGATACTTTTTCCATAAAAGTCAATATTGGAACCATTCTTCAAAGTTGAATGGGGTCTGAGGATTAGATAGTAATGAAATATCAATACTGATTTCCTGATATCAATGGTTCTTGCCTTTGATTATAGGATATGTGCTCTCAAGTATTCACAGGATAATGGAGTAACATGTCAGCAACATGCTCTCACTCATTTAGGGGGAAAAAGTTTAAACATTATACTTTCAACTTTTCTTTAAGTTTGAAATTATAAAAAGAAAATGTCAAAAATCATCATTTTATTACAATGGAATCCAAAACCTCTGGTCTTATCAGTTATTCAAGGAAAAGAACCAGGATAGTTCAAGAACTCATGGATAAGAGATGGGGCAAGGGCAGTGCAATGGTGGCTCAATGGCAGAATTCTCACCTGCTATGCCAGACACCTGGGTCCAATTCTCAGAGCCTGCACATGCAAAAAGAGAGAGAGAAAGAGAGCAAGATGGGGCAAGATGGTGGCGTAGTGAGATGTGTAATTTAGCTTGTCCTCTAGAGCACCTGGTAAATAGCCAGCAATTGTGTGGAACAACTACTGGAGGGACATCAATGACCAGGCACATAGCATGCACCAGTCTGAAGGAGGTGGAACAGCTGAGATCCCAAACAGAACCGTAAGTCTTCTAAGGTGTGGAGATCGATGGAATTAACAAATTCTGACTACTGAAAACCAGCATGGAGTAAGCACTAAAGGAACCAGGAGTTTTCACCCCGTCAGAGAGGGGCTGGGGTGATGGGAGAGGGGGAACGGAGGCTTTTTGAGTCAAACAGCACAAAATACTGGAAAAGGTCTAGGCCTCAAGTAAAAGGGGGCATATAAAGCCTGGGGATCCATAGAGCCATGTACCAACCCAAGTTCTTGATTGGCAAACTGGGGAGCTGGGGTCCAGCTCTGAAAATGTGTTTTGCTTTTTTTTTCCTTCTTTTACTTCTTAACAGCTCATTAGATAGACCTGCAAGCACTCTCCAGTACAGTACAGCACTGCCCTTGCAAGGGCACAACTAAGGCATGTCTGAGAGACAAAATAACTAGTCAAGGGAAAGAGGTCAATTCCCTAAAGGGCATATCTTCCCCAAGAAAAGGGGGGTGGTCACAGTTGAAGTGGAGATCCAGTTGAATTCAGACCCCCAGGGGCTGGAAAACAGAAGCAATCAAGGCCTGCCTACTACATAAGCCTCTGTCTCAACCACACCACAGGCAGGGAGAGGTCACTAAAATTAAAGACACCGCATGACTTTATGCAGATAGGGAGATGCAGACTGTCAAGCACCACATGCTGGGCTGGATAGGAAAAGCATAGAGTTTAGAAGCATCATAGGAAAGTCTGACAACCTGTTAGGTCTCACCCTCAAGGAAAGTTGATACTGGCTACAGTCTCCTTCTGAGATTTGGGCCTGTCTGGTCTGGGAAACTATGACTGGGGTTAATAATATATGAGGAGACCCTCCTAAAAAAAAAAAGGCTCCATATACACAAGGCATGAAACAAAAACAAGAACTGAAAAAATTCTGAACAATTAAACAGAACCCATGCTAGAGGTCAAGAATAAGTTGAACCAATGTCAAAGAACAAATAGATAACAATGCCATACAGCAAGAAAACCCTAGGCAGAAGAGTGAAAAAACCTCCAGAATAAATTAAGGATATCAAATACCTAGACCCCAGTAAAAATTAATAAGTCAAATTAGAGAAACTGATGATGTGGCCCAGTCAAAGGAACAAAGCAACGTTTGAAATGAGATACAGGAGTTGAGACAACCAATTCAGGATATTCAAACAGACATGCAAAATCTCTTCATAGGGAAAATATAAAGACAACTCAAAAGTTTGAAAAGATAAAGTGCAGAACTAATGGGAATGAAAAGTGCAACAGAAGAAATGAAGAAAAAAAACAATAGGGACCTATAACACTAGATCTGAAGAGGCAGAAGAAAGAATTAGTGAACTAGAGGACAGAATATCTGAAATCCTATACACAAAACAAAATAGAGGGCAAAGAAAAGAAAAATATGAGCAGGATCTCAAGGAATTGAATGACAATATGTATCACATAGATATACATGTTATGGGTTTCCCAGAAGGAGAATAGAAGGGAAGAGGAGCAGAAAGACTAATGGAGGAAATAATCACAGAAACTTTCCCATGTCTTATGAAAGACATAAAATTACAGATCCAAGAAGCAGCGCAAATCCCAAATAGACCTACTCCAAGACATTTACTAATCAGATTGTCAAATGTCAAAGACAAAGACAGAATTTTGAAAGCAGCAAGAGAAAAGCAATCCATCACATACAGTGGAGACTCAAGAAGACTGTGTGAGAATTTCTCAGCAGAAACCATGGAGTTGAGAATGTAGTGGTATGATATATTTATGATTCTGAAAGAGAAAAACTGCTAACCAAGAATTTTATGCCCAGAAAAACTTTCCTTCAAAAATAAGGGGGAGTTTAAAATGTTTTCTGACAAGCAGTCATTGAGAGAGTTTGTGACTAAGAGACCAGTGCTACAGGAAATATTAACTGGAGTATGACAAGCAAATAGGAAAAAACAGAAGAGACAGGTCTGGAGAAGTGTGTAGAAATGAAAACTATCAGTAAAAGTAAAAAGAGAAAAAAATTAGATAGGATGTATAAAATCCAAAAGACAAAATGGTGGAATAGAGTACTGCCTTTACACTAATAAGATTAAATGTTAATGGATTAAACTTTTTGAATCAATAAAACCAGACTGGCAGAGTGGGTTAAAAAACAGGACACATCTATATGCTATCTACGAGAGATTCACTTTCAACCCAAGGACAAAAATAGGTTGAAAGTGAAAGATTGGAAAAAATATATTATGCAGACAATGAAAAAAAGCAAAGGTAGTTATACTAATATCCAACAAATTAAAACAGACAAGAAAGGACACTATGTATTAATAAAAGGAACAATTCAAGAAAATGACATAACAATCACCAATATTTATGCACCAAGCCAGAGTGCTCCAAAATACATGAGGCAAACACTGACAGCACTGAAGGAAGAATAAGAAGACTACTCTTCCATAATAGTTGGAGACTTCAATTCCCCAGTCTCATCAATGGATAGAACACCTAGATAGAGGCTCAAAAAGGAGACAAAGATTTTGAATGATATGATAAATGTACTAGACTTAACAGAATTATACCCCACAACAGCAGATTACACATTTCTCATAGGTGTTCATAGATCATTGTCATGGATAGACCATACACTGGGTCACAAAGCAAATCTCAATAAATTTAAAAAGATTGAAATTATACAAAACACTTTCTTGGAGTATAATAGAATAATGTTAGAAATCAATAATAGGCAGAGGGCCCCAAAAATTCCAAATATATGGATGCTAAATAACACGCTCGTAAACATCCAGTGGGTCAAGGAAAAAATTACAAGAGAAATCAGTAAATATCTCGAGTAAATGAAAATGAAAACACAAGATATCAAAGTTTATAGGATGCAGCAAAACTGGTGCTGAGAAGGAAAAGTATTGCCTTAAATGCCTATATTAAAAAAGAAGAAAGAGCAAAAATTGGGGAATTAAGAGTTCACTTGGAAGAACTAAAGAAAGAATAACAAACTAACCCCAAAGCAAACAAAAGGAAAGAAATAACAAAGATTTGAGCAGAAATAAGTGAAATTGGGAATATGAAAACAATTGAGAAAATCAACAAAGCCAGACATTGGTTCTTTGAGAAAATTAAAAAACTAAAATCAATGGATCCTTAGCTAGGCTGACAAGGAAAAAGAGAGAGGATGCAAATAAATAAGATCAGAAATGAAAGAAAGGACATAACCACAGACCTCACAGAATTAAAGGAGCTAAAGAAAGGATACTTTGAGCAACCATATGCTAATAAACTAAACATAGATGAAATGGGTAACTTCCTAGAAAGGCATGAATAACCAACATTGACTCAAGAAGAAATAGACAACTTCAACAAATCAACCATAAACAAATGGATTGTATCAGTCATCAAGAAGCTCCAAAAAAAAAAAAAAAAGTCCAGGACCAGATGACTTCTACCAAGCATTCAAGTAAGAATTAGTACCAAGCCTTCTCAAACACTTAAAAAAAATAGAAGAGGAAGGAAAGCTACCTAACTCATTCTATGAAGCCAACATCACTGTAATACCAAAACCAGACAAAGATACTACACGGAAAGAAAATTACAGACTAAGCTCTTCCATGAATAAAGATGCCAAAATACTAATGAAATGCTTGCAAAATGAATCCAGTAGCACATTCAAAGAATTATACACCATGATTAAGTGGGATTTGTTCCAATTATTAATGAAATGGCAGAGGCAAAAAGATATTATCATGCCTCACTCTCACTCATATGAACTAACTATAGTACACAAACTCAGAGAATTGAAGTTGAGAGCATGTTTTATCAGATTGGGGCCTATTGTAAAGGTCCTGTCAGCTTTTATGGAAGTCACATATATTCAGGAGTTGTAAATATTACTTCTAAATTCTGAGATACTGAGCTGTTTGTGTGTAACACGGTCATTCCCTGAAACTTTAGGTATGTATATGATACCTGAGACTCAAAGTTAGAGCACTGAAGCTATGAAAGTCAATATCCCATACATCAACTGCTTTAAAAAAGTTGAAAAAGTGATCAGACTTTGACTAGAGATATGAGTGAAGCTGATTTGGATAGGACCAAAGTAAATCAGAATATTGGGTAATGGACGATATGGTCCACATTTTAAAACTTCCACTTCTGTATGAGACCAAAGAAAGAGATGTCTATTTGGTGCAAAATTTATATTTTGGGTACTGCATTATCTAATTTAACTTGTAAGTTCAGTTTGTTTGAACATCGTAACTATATGAAATCCTGATTGGGGCATGAGATCTTGTTGGTTTCTACAGGTTAGTGTGATGCCCTGATATATCCCAGAGTTATTTGGGCAGAGAGTAAAAAAAGTATTTACAAAGTCCCCTTAGGGGACTGGGGAAAGGAAGAAATATTGGGCTTCCATTTGGGGGATTTCCTGATTTTCTTGCAAGCAGGGGGACAACCAATTCAATAGGCTGAGGCCTCAATCTTGGGGCTTACCCCTATGAAACCTATTCCTAGAAAGGAGACACTAAGCCTACTCTTAATCATGTCTAAGAGTCACTCCCAGAGAATCTCTTTTGTTGCTCAGATGTGGTGTCTCTCTCTCTAAGCCAACTCAGCAAGTGAACTCACTGCCCTCCCCCCTCTACATGGGACATGACTCCCAGGGGTGTAAATCTCCCTTGAAACATGAGACAGAACTTTTGAGATGAGCCAGCACCTGGCATCATGGGATAGAGAAAGACTTCTTGACCAAAAAGAGGGAGAGATAAATGAGACAAAATTAAGTTTCAATAGCTGAGAGATTTCAAACAAAGTCAAGAAGATATCCTGGAGGTTATTCTCATGCATTATATAGATAGCCCTTTTTAGTTTGTGATGTATTGGAGTGGCTGGAGGAAGGTCCAATCAAGTTCCAGTAGCCTTGATTCTTGAAGATCAGTCAATAACTATATAGCTTTTACAATGTGATGTGTGTAAATGTTTTGTCTTATGCTCCTTTTATTGAGGATATGAACAGATGAGTAAAAAAATAAGGATAAAAGATAAATAAACAATGGGGGGATAAAAGGTAAAAAAAATTGGATAGATTGAAATACTGATGGTCAGTGATAGGTACTAGTAAGGTGTATGGGATGTATGAGTCTTTTCTTTTTTCTTTTTTATTTCTTTTTCTTGAGTGGTGCAAATGTTCTAAAAATTATCATGGTGATGAATATACAACTATATGATGCTATTATTATCCATTGATTGTATACTATGTATGAACTGTATGTATGAAGAGTCTCAATAAAAATATTTTTTAAAAGCCAAGGTAATGCTCATGTTCCCTAAAGCATAAATGATGAAAGATTATTCGGAAAAGGAAAGGAGTATAGAAATAATTAGGTGAAAACACTTAATGAAAAAGGAGCTGACTCATTCCCAATCGTATATTCTGCTCAAGAAGGTCATTTGCCTGAACCTAGAGCTTGACGAGTGGGTCATTAGTCTTTACTACAATAGAATAAACGAGCTCTAGAAGTTTACAATCTCTTGGTAAAAAATTCGTATCTGGCATTTTTTCTTTTGAAAAGAAAGTGTTGTCTAGAGATTGGAAAGGGTTCCCTTTCCTGACAGGCTTCTTGACATAGTGGATAACAACTGAAAGTAATTCAGAATTTTTGTGCCCTCTTCATATGTATCAGTTCAGGATAATAATTCCTCTCTGCCTCCCCAAGAAGATGAAGCAATTGAGTGATTTCTTCTTGGTTACTTGCTTTTCAAGTCAGAAAAAGTGTAGGCTTGAGATTTTTAAAAGGAAAAATTTCCTCTTCTCGACAATTCTTGGAGAATTTCCTTGAAAGAAAGACTTTCTTAGAACCCAACCTAGGCTTTAACACCTTTTACCATCAGAAATTCTGAACTTGTTTAAATGCACACAACAGAAACTCAAATCAAAGAGAGTTTTTTTCTCATTCCTCAAAAGCCTGACAAAAATGGAGTTGGCTTCATGTATACAGCTCTAAAGATGGAAAGTGGTCAGGACTTTCCTTCCTCATGTCTTCTATGGTATCTGTTCTCTTTGTATGTCAACCTCATTTTCTCTTCCCATAAGATGTTTTTGCTCCCCCACCTGACCCCTGCCAGTTGGAAAGGAATATGGTAGCTGCATATACTGGTTTCCAAACCAACTCTGAAATCATATAGTGAACATTTTTTTCACTTGTTCCAATCAGAAAAATCCTTAAGAAGGCTTAAATTGTTCAAGTTTGGTTATCTGCCCATCCTTGTTCCTATCACTGAGATCAGGGGCATGACGTGGTATGATTGGCCTGTTGTCCAGGTCTGCAGCCAGTACAGATCTGCTTGGAAGATAAAAACAGAAGTAACTTCACTGTGATATAATCCAAGTTCCTTACAATACTACACAATAATGACATTTTACTTTTGAAAGACTTGATTCTTAACTGTTAATTTTTTAATTCATTTAGCAGAAGCCATAAATGAAATGGTTATTCTTGCCTCTTTATCACATTAGCTCTCTTTGCCAGATTTAACAAAAATTAAATTCAAATCATTCTCTAAAAGAAAAGAAAGCATGTATAATAAAAAATGTCATAAAAAACTAAAGAAGATAATGAGAAGAAGTACCACAACCAGAAAACAAAAAAAAGAAGGAGGAAGATGAAAATAACTGTTACACGCACACACACAATTTTACAGCCAATAGAGCATGCATGAAAGTCATTGCAACAGCTTTTTAAAAATTTTTTTATTGTGGTGAAATACATACAGTTCAAAATTTTGCATTTTAACCACATTAAATGTGCAATTCTGTGGTATTAATTACATTCAAAGTGCTGTACTACTCATCAATATCCTTTACCCCAACTTTTTCATCACCTCAAACAGAAACTCTGCACCCATTAAACAATAAGAACCCCTTGCTGCCCCTGGTAACCTGTAATTTACTACCCATCTCTATGGCATTTGCTTATTCTAGGTATTTCATGTAAGCATGATCATACAGTATCTGTCTTTATATGTCTGTTTCATTCAACATAATGCCATAAAGGTTCATCTATGTTATAGC
>PVIY010053783.1:0-14523 GCA_004026745.1 Myrmecophaga tridactyla | reverse complement strand
GCAATAACTGCAGGAATTAGGGAAAATCTACAAACATAAATTTCTTTCATTATGGAATGTCTTCTTCTGTATTCCACTTTGTTTGCTATTGCTGTCAATTTTCTTTGAGTTCCAATTCAGGAAAATTTTAAATTTTCATAAATGTGCATTTCAACCCTCGATGGTCTATTTGATTTGTTTTTAATTTGTTAGAATTCGTGGTTTAAGGAAAACTCATGCATAAAATACAGATTCACATATACCACCCCACCATCAATGCTTGCAAGATTGCAGAGAGTTTGTTGCAATGGATTGTAACACTTTTTCTGTAACTTACTTCTTTGTTTACAGTAGTTAATCTACCATTATTATTATTTTTAATACATCTTAATTTTAATTTTTATCTGACCATACCGTGGATTGAGGGAATGCCACTTGCAAGGACTTTATGGGCAAATGGTCACTGATGAAAGCTCTATAGTTATGCAATCATTATCAAATATCAAGGCTAATGGATGACTACAGTTTCAGGTGTTCCCTTCTGGGTATTCTAACAAAGTAGAAAATAAAAAGGTGGCGATATATCTGCATAAGTCAGTAGTCAAAATTATTTGTTAAATTCTAATTTCCAGTTACACCTCCCCCTCTCATTTGATCACCACTCAATCTTCAGGGAAATCTTGGCAATGACCAATTTACCTTCATGCAGGAAAAGGGTGTTGACTTTCCCAGGTAAGGAAAGAAACTGGTTGATGTCCTTTGAGAAACTGTTACCTCTGGGTTTCAGAGGTTATGTGGGATAGCAACAATTTGGAGTCCTATAGTTTCTGAAAAAAATAAACTTAATTAGAATAACTTTTACAGATTCTTAGTTAGAATCCAGGGTTTCCTTTAGGATTTTAAGGAATACTTTTGGTGTTGGCTGGGCATACTGTGGCAGTATTGGGTATCTGGCTGAAGTACGCACAAGACTAACTTCCAACATGACCACGCGACACTATTTGAAATCTCTTGACCACTGAAACTGAATTTTGCCTCATTTATTTTCCTCATTTTCCTCAGCAAGGTATTTTCAATCCCATGATGACAGGGCCAGGCTCATCCCTGGGAGTCATATCCTATGTTTTCAGGGAACCACACCCATGAGAGTCATGTCCCAAATGGTTGGGAGGAAAATGAGTTTTTTTGAAGAATTTAGCTTAAAGAAAAGCCACATTAAAGCAACAAAAGAGATTCTCTGAGGGTTATTCACAGGGAAAATTATAAGTAGGATTACCTTCACCATTGCAAAAATAACTTTCTTAAGGATGTGCCTTAAGATTGAGATAGTATTAGGAATTCCCCAGATAGGGAAGATAAATACTTCCACATTTTCCCCCACTCTCTCAAGGGGACTTTACAAACTCTTTTTTATTTTCTGTACAAAATACTATGGAATGTATCAAGGTATTATATTAATCTGTACAGAAAAGCAAGATCTCACACCCTATTCAATAATTAAAAGAAACTGTTGCCTCCATGAGATGAATCAGGATTAAATCATGGCTTTTCTAGGGTATGTAATTCTTTTAAGCCAGGACAGACACCATAGAATATTTGTCCTTTCATTCCTGGCTTGTTTCATTCAAAATTACGTCCTGAAGTTTCATTCACCTTCTTGCAGGGCTTACAATTTCATTCCTTCTTGAAAATTATTAATTCTTCCCTTTATTCTTGCATCATCTTCTTGATTTCCTTAAGTTCTATGTCTATGTTTTCCCTTTGCTCAGTGAACCTACATAGAAGAGTTCATTTGGTGTCTTTGATTAGTTCTTCTAGTACCAGAACCTCTTTGAAGATCATTTATTTTTTCCTTTCAATGGGTCTTGTCCTTTTTTTCCTTATATATCTCCAAATCTTCGATTCAATGTTGGCCATTTGAATATTTTGATAGGTAACTCTGGCAATCAGATTCTCCCTTTAATATAAGATTTTCGTGTAAAGTAGCTGTAGGTTGAATCTCTTCTTCAACTCATAGCTCAGTTTATACAGATAATTCAGAACAGTCCATGGTGTACTGTGAACTTCTACTTGCTTTTGATTCATTTATCATTCTTCTTCTAGTTCTCCCAAGTGTTAAATTATATCTATGATTTTAGTTCTTTCCTTGTTTATAATACAGGAATTCAGGGCCATACATATCCCTCTCAGCACTGCTTTCACTGAATCACATTTATTTTGATATGTGGTTTTGCTTGCATTTGTTCTCAAGTATTTACTGATTTCTCTTGTGATATCTTCTTTGACCCAGAGATTGCTTGTGTGTCTTCTTTAATCTCTACAACATTGTGAATTTTCTAGTCCTTCTGCTTTCTATTGATTTCCATATTAAATATATTGGTTTGAAAGAAAGTGTTTTACATGATTTCAATTTTAGAAAGTTTATTGAAATCTGTTTTGTAGCACAACATACAGCCCATCTTGGAGAATTATCAAGGGACCTTGAAAAGAATATATATCCTGCTGCTTGGGTATACATTGTTCTCCATATATCTGTTATGTCTAGTTGATTTATCATAGTATTCAGGTTTTTGGTTTCCTTATTTATATGCTGATTATATATTCTGTGTATTGAAGTATCCAAGGAATATCAAACTGATGTCTATTTCTCACTGCAGTTTGCTATTTATTGACCTTACATATTTACTGTTCTCTGGTTAGGATCCTAAACATTTATGATTGCAATTTCTTCATGGGGAATTATTCCTTGCATTAATATAATGTGTCCTATTTGTCTCGTATAACACTTTTGCATTTAAAATCTATTTTGTCAAATATTAGCAGCTCTTTTTTGCTACTGTTTGTGTGGAAGATGTTTGTTCAACCCTTCACTGTCATTCTTTTTGTTGTCTTTCATCTAAGGAAAGCCTTTAGATAGATCATACATTTGGTGCATTCTGCCAATCTGCACCTTTTGATGAGTGTATTATTCCATTCACACTGTGTTACTACTCTAAAGGCAATAATTACATGGAGTATTTTATCCTTTAATTTTGCATGTCATCCTTATATTTGCCTTTCTTTATCCGCTTAGTTACACGTACTTTTATTGCTCTCCTCCAAGCTTCTCTCTCCTCTTTCTTTCAGCCTGCAGATCTCCTTTAAATATTTCTTGAGAGAGAAATATTTCCTGTTTACCTGTGAATATTTCGAACTGTACATATTTGTGAAGGACAGTTTTCCCAGATAAATGACTCTCGGTTCCAGTTTTTCCCCTTCAGGGAGAAATATATCACACTATTGCCTTCACACCTTCATGGATTCTGATGAGAAATTGGTCCTTAATTTTATTACAGTCTCTTTGTATGTGAGGAATTGCTTTTCTCCAGTTGCTTTCAGGACTCACTCTTTATCTTTGACATTTGTAATTCTTGTTAGTATTTGTACAGGTTTAAGCCTATTAGAATTCATTCAGCTTTGATTATGTCGTGCTCCCTGGGTATTTGCATTAATGTTTTTCCTATGACTTGGTAAATTTCAGTCGAAATTTCCTCAAGTGTTCGTTTAGCCTTTTTTCACTTTTCTTATCTTCCTGGGACACCCATGAGCATATGTTTATACACTTCATGATATCATTCATTTCCCTGAGGCCCAGCTCCAGTTTTTCCATCTTTTCTCTATCTCTCCAGTCTGTATATTTTTATATCTTATCTTCTACATTGCCAATCCTTTCTACTGTAAGTTAAAAATATGTTGTCCTGTCCTTCTAAGATATGTTTTATCTCTTCTATTGTCTTTTCATTAACCAAATTTCTGTTATCTTTCTTTTCATTGTTTCAGATCTTTTGATTCAACCCTATCAGGGCCCAAGGATCCGATTTACCAGTAATGGTAAAGCTTATTCTCATTCACATAGCATTACACTTCACCAGGACTTCAATGCCACCCTAGGGTGCAGTATTTATTTATGTCCATGACCATCTCCTGTTCGACAACAGACATATTATATTACTCTTTCTTTTTTAATTCTCATTCTGCAGTTTAATGATTACCGTATAGTATTGCTGAATACATATTTTTTTTAATGATTGAAAATAAACAGGTGAATCAGTTGTACACATATTGCTAACTATTGGGGAGAAAGGAAAAGCACTGAAACATGCAGAAATACTGTTGAGAGAGGGCAGTCCCATAAATCAGATCAAACGTCAGAAGACAGAAATCAGAAACAGTAGATATTTTAGTGCTTCCAGAATCTCTATCCTGAATCAGAGATAGGGAAACCATTATGGGAAAACTTGCACTACTAAAGTGCACAGCTAAAGAGTGAGTGTCTGCTGGGATAGGAGATGAACAAGAAGCTCCAAAGCTTTCTCTCAAGTGTCAAAATAGACCCAAGTTTGCATTGCATTACTTTATTTCTCTCCAGAGAGCTAAATCGCTTAGGGAGCAGTGAGACAAAAGAATACTTCATTAATGAGGCTCATGGGAATTAAATTCATAATAGCATTGAAACATAAATGCTTTGCCTTACATGTCTCAAGCATGGTTTACCAATCTCTGCTGAGGTGGAAACATAATTTTACCTTCTAGATACCTCATGAGTATTCACATCTCCCTGCCCTTTCTGGGTGCAGAGCTTCCAACTCTATACAACATTCAGGGAAGATTCGACATTGTTGAACTCAGAATATTCTTTGATAATTTCTGGATGGGTCATAGAGTCAAGTCATGAGGGTCAGGAATGTATTATGAGGCCAGGACCCCATTTACTGTGTGTAGCTTTAGGAGCATCAACAAGGATAATGCAGAGATATAATCATCCAAAGTCCTACCCAGGTAAAAATGTTGTCATCGAGGGAGATGATGAATACACTAAAGCGTCTTCTTTCCCATATTTGTCTCATCTAATGTTAGCTCACACTCATGGGCTTCCTTCATGGAGGTAAATTGACCACATTCATCATTTTTTTATTCAAATCATTCAACACAAACACTTTAATTAATTCCTTCTTGGTAGGCACTAAGTATTACTCTCTGAATAAATGAAAAAGGTAGTGTTCTTTATTTCAAAGACATTACATCTTAATATGGTAACAAACATAGATATGAGGACATGCAATATCCTGAGGTGGAAAAGTGGATACAAAGTTTGGACTCATCTGTTTAGGTTCGTGAAGATTTCCCAGGCATGCTGGTAATTGGACTGAGACTGACAAGAGGATTATATTTTCCTTCCATTAGCAATTCTAAGAGTACAAGAGGATATAACACAACGAAGAAAAGAAAACAGGGACACAATTGTGTGATTAATATATTTGTAGGGTGCAGTCAAGTTTAAAAGTAGATCTTAATATCTGATCAACAATGGTAGGGAGGGTGTGAATATAGCAACATAAGCTGTGGAAAGTTGTCAGCAGCCAGATAACAGTGAGCTTTGAATTTGTCCACAAGATTTATGTTTGAAGTTATTGGAGGGTCAGTGCAGGGTTTATCAAAGGTTATGTTCAAGAAAATTCTTGCCCTGTGGAGAATTCTACACTCATTTCTGCTGTCAAATTTCTGTGGAAGTGATGCAGGCTGGAAATAGCACAGTGGCAGTGGGCTTAGAGGTTTAGGGAATGAGTATGAGCGGGGTTGAATCACAGTGTATAAAAAAATTCTTCATTAATACAAAGCACAATGTTGGATATGTTACGGCCATTATTTTCTCTTAATTCTGTCAATTATTAAATGAAACATATATTTATTCTGATCTAAATGGAGATGAATTGAGACTTACAGTAGAGTCATATTCTTTTCCAAAGCGTATACTCACAATTGGAATGGAGCTCAGAGTTTGTTCCTAGATTATGCATTTTGCAAATAATTTTATTTCTTTATAAATCTAATTTCAAAAAAAGGGGGAGCAGTGCAATGGTATCTCAGCAGCAGAATGCTTCCCTGTGCCTGCCCATGTAAAACTAAATAAATAAATGAATAAATAATTTTAAAAAGCAGTGTGAGACTTATTAAAAAATTGCAAGAATGTAGAGACAGTTTCCAAAAAATTGCATCAATTTTTCCTTATTCTGAACACCTTCCATCCACAATACCACATTACATATATGTGGCATAAATGACAGTTTCACAGAATCTATTTGTTTTTGATGACCTGAATATTTTTCAGGGGTGCTTGTAAGGTATTTTGTAAAATGTCCCTCAGTTGGAATTTTTTTGATGTTCTCCTCATGATTAGACTAGGATTATGGGTTATGGAGGAAGACAGCTGAGATAAAATTCAATTTTCATTAGATTATGTATACAGGGCACATCCTATCAATGTCGCTTTTCACTGTAGATGTTGACATTCATCAAGAATGCTTGCCAGGTTTCCCCACCTTAAAGTTTCTCATTTTCATGCTTTTCCATACATCACCTTTGGAAGGGGGTTAGTACTTGGAGACACACTTTAGGAGTGCAAATCAGCTCACCATCCTGAGGCAGCAGTGTCTATATAAAGCTTTGCATGTGTCTGCATGGGAAACTTTTGTCTTCTTATTCATATACTAAATATTTTCTTTAAATCACTATAGACTCATGACATTTATTTTATACTTTGGTTTGTGATAAAATACTACTTTATTTATTTTGTTGTGAGGTTTATTTCAGTTTGGGCAATGGGATATCTTTTAGAGATGATCTGCATCTCTTGGATTTATCCCAATCGCTGAATGCTTCATTTTTGTATCTACTTAATTTCTGGTGGTACAAGATGGTCCACGCTCTTCCTGTACATTTCTATTCCAGGCCTAAGGTCATCCATTTCTCCAAGGAAACTTTTATTGAAGAATGGTGTTAAATTAAAGGTCCAGGCACTATGTGTGCTCCATGTTACTAAGACATCACGGTGCTTTCCAAGACAGAGTAAGAAAATATTGCCGTGTCTGCCAAGTTGTGCATATACACAGACCCATAGATATGTCTACATGTAACCTTTTACCTATATTAAACTTCTTGTGCTGATGCATCTCATTCTAAACCATTGCCAGATAGAACATTTACTGTCTGCACTTATTTATGGTTAGACACTCACTCTGCTGAGGGAAATGTACTCTCCTCATCTGACATCATCTAATTAATGGCTTGATTCCAGTATACATGTGCAGATATGATAGAATTCTCAACCTACATTCTGGTAAGATAAGCTTTATCCAGTAGAATATGGTAATTATATAGATTCTGTCCCCTTTATTTTCCAGACTGCATTCATATTCAATATTACCAATTCAGCACCTTTTTCCCACATCCCCTCAGTGCACGTGTTTCATATGATTGTAACACAATTAGATTGTTTTATCACATTTTGCATTCCATCCTGGTATTCCTATTATCCTGACAATTATTCTTTTCTTTGCATATAGTAACAGTTATCCTTTGTTTTGTGAACATCAGTTTAAAAATGCATAAATTCACATGTCTATAATTACAGGATTATAGGGAATAGATTCACTGCTCTGGAAAGTGCTCTGATTCACCTATTCAACCTTCCTTCCCTCTCCCCAATCCTTTGAAACCACTGTTCATTCTATTCTCTCTATTATTTGGACTAATACAGAAAGTCATATAATTGACATTGTATGTATGCAGGATGTTTAGACTCCTTTGTTTCAATGACCAGTAATCATGTTAGATGTATACTTGACTTTTGTGACTAGAGGGAACATTCATTTTGAACACTCAGTGATATTCCATTGTATACATATGGTGGAGTGGGTTAATCCATTGATCTTAAAGAACATCTTGGCTGTTTTCAGATTTTGGAAATTATACATAAAGCTTCAATAAAACATTCATGTATAGGTTTTTATATGGATTTAAGTTATCAAATCAGCTCGATACTTAAAGGCACATTTTCTGGACTGAATGCTGTGCCAAAGGTTAGTTTTGCTAAATAATGCCAAACTGTCTTATGGCTGCACCGTTTTAAGTTCTCACTAGCAGTGAATGAGAGTCGGTAGGCCGTGGTATTGTCAGTGTTTAGGTCCTCAGGTATTCTAAGTGATGTGTGATGGTATATCACTGCAGTTTAATTTTGCAATTCCATAATGAAAAATGATGTGGCCCCTATTTTCACATACTTATTTGGCACCTACATATCTTCTTCATTGCAGTTTCTTTTCATATTTTTGCCCAGTTTTTCCATTGTGCATTATCTTTCTTTAGATGGGTGTTAATGATTCTTCATATATATGAGTACAAGTCATTTATCAATATCTATCATACAGCCTAAGTTTTATATTTTAATGAAGTCCAATTAATAAATTTCATCTGTCATAGCTCATGATTTGGGTGCTATTTCTAAAAATTGATTACCAAAGCATAGGCCACCATATTTTCTTGGATGTTTTATTCTAGAAGTATAATACTTTGCATTTTAATTTTGAGTACATGATTAATTTTAGTTAACTTTTGTGAAATGTATGCAATGTTTGTCTATGTTCCTCTTTGTTTTGCATGTTTATATGCCATTGTCCCACAGCATTTATTGAAAGATATTCTTTTCTGCCATTCAGTAGGAATCTTTTCCAGTAAGTATTGGTTACGTATACATTGTGTCTGCAAGTTCACCATCCTCTCTAACACAGCATCATAAAATGGAAGGAGTGAGAAATGCCTGTTAAGGGCCAGTCCACCTCATCCATGTCACACTATATCATGTAAATTGTATGGTGGATGCCAAACTTTCTTATACTTGAGTGTACTTCAGGTGGAAGGGTGATTGTGTCTCTTTCAAAATTTCGAAAATCTTCCTGTTTTCTTTTCAGTGCACCCAGATAGTAGATAGGCTCTGAAGAAAAGATATTTGGTAGCTCATGCCATGAGGGATGGACATCATTACTACTCTCTCATATAAGTTTTGTTCAACTTAATGTCCTCAAGATTCATCCAGGTTGTTGCATGTATCATGACTTTATTCCATCTTGCAGCTGTGTAATATTCCATCATATATATATATGCCACAGTTTGTTTGTCCACTTGTCCATTGATGGACATTTGGGTTGTTTTTCATCTTGGAAACTGTAAGAATCAAGCTAAGTTTACCTTTCACAGAAGGCGATGCCAGCAAGGATAAGGGAGGACCTCTGACATAAGCTTAGAACCAACTCCAAATCTTTGATGGCCATGGTCATTAAAATGTAAAATGTAATCAAAGGGGGAAACTTGGGCAGCTAGTTCAAATTAGTTAGGTTATCTGGATAGGCAGTAACCTCTGGCATAGTTAATCAGTGGGGAAACATGGGAGGGAGTGCTAGCTAGGCACTGGTATAACCATTTCAACATTCAGTTGTTTGGCGCACAAACCATCATTTTGTGCTCAACTGGGTGCCCACTCTTGAAAGATTGTGAATAAATTCAATTCTCCTCCACAATTGGACGAGCATTTGTGCTCTTTCAGGTATGGCGCTCTTTCTAACAGCAACTGTTATACTGCTATAACATTAGTTTGTAAATGCCCGTTCATTACCCTGCATTCAGTTCTTCCAAGTATATGCCTTGTGATAGGATTGCTGGATCATATGGCAGTTCTATATGCCCAATATAGAATTGGCATATAGAATTGGCAGAACCCCCAAAATGTCTTCCAGTTATGTTAAATATTCTACATTTCCACTAATTGTGAATAGGTGTGATATTTCTCCAGAGCCTCTCCAGTATTTGTCATTTTTTGGGGGACCAGGGTGTGTGTGTGGTCTGGGAATTGAACCCAGGTCTCCTGCATGGCCATTGTAGTATGTGTGAGATGATATTTTGGTATAGTTTTGATTTAAATTTCCCTAATTGCTAGTGATAAGGATCATAGTTTCATATGCTTTGGAGCCATTTGTACTCTTCTTGGATAAGTGTCTATGTTTTTGTCAACTTTTAAACTGGGTTGTTTTTCTTTGTGTTGTTGAATTGTAGCATCTCTTTATATATTCTGGATATTATACCCTTATCTCTTATGTCATTTCCACGTACTGTCTCCCATTGTGTAGGCTACCTTTTTATTTTTCTAAGAAAGTCATTTGATATGAAGAAATATTCCATTTTGTGGAAATAACATGATTATTTAGGGTTCTCTAGAGAAACAGAACCAACAGGGAACACTCACAAATATAAAATTTATGAAAGTACCTTATGTGACCACGGGAATGTAGATTTCAAAATCCACAGGGTAGGCTGTGAAGCCAATGATTCCAATGGAGGGTCTGCATGAACTCCACAGGAGAGTTTCACCAGCCAAAACAGGAACAGCCTGTCTCTTCTGAATCCTCCTTAAAAGGCTTCCAGTGATCAGATTAAGCATTACTCATCACAGAAGACACTCCCCTTTGGCTGATTACAAATGGAATCAGCTGTGAATGTAGCTGATATTATCATGGTTTCATTATATGAAATGTTCTCCTCATAATGGACAGGCCAACACTTGCCCAACCAGACAAACAGGTACCACAACGTGGTCAAGTTGACACATGAACCTAACAATGACATGCCATTTATCTATGACTTCTTTCTTTGCTCACACTTTGGGTGTAAGGTCTAGGAATCGACTGACTATTAACAAGCTCATTAAGATATTTCCCTACTGAAATTTTATGATTGTAGCTCTAATATTCAGGTCTTTGATCCATTTTAAGTTAATTTTTGTATCAGGTGGGAGAGAGGGGTCCTCTTTCATTCTTTTGAAAGTGAAAATCCAATTCTCCAAGCACTAATTGTTGAAGAGGCTGCTCTGTACCAGTTGAGTTAACTTGACTGCCTCATCAAAGATCAATAATTTAGAGATGAGAAGGTCAGTTTATAATTATTCAATTTGATTTCATTGCTCAATATACCTATATTTATGCCAGTACCATTCTGTTTTGATAACTGAAGCTTTGTAATATATTTTACAGTCAGATGTTGTGAGTCTTCCCACTTCATTTTACTTTCTCAATATATTTTTAGCTATTTGGGGCACACTGTCCTTCCAAATAAATTTCATTATTTGTCTTTCTATTTCTGCAGAGTAAGTTGTTGGTATTTTAATTGGTATTACATTGAATATATAAATCAATTAGGGTAGAAATTGACTTTTTAACTGTACTTAGCCGTCCATTCAATAAACACAGTATGTCTTCCAAATCAACATGCCATGCCACTGGGGGAGTGGCACCAACCTCCATGGCTTGGGAGACTTACAGTTGTGCACTGTGATCTCAGCCTTTCAACCTGTTCATGACTGGTGTGCAACGTGTGTCTGGTCACAGAAGTCCCCCTAAATACAAATGCAGAAGAGGTCATCATATTTCTAAGTTTTAGGCATGAAATATATAAAGAGCTAATATTTGACAGGAAGAATATTAAAAGGGGAGGCAGATACACAAAGGACAGAGATTGTGTAGGCTGTTGAACTTAATGTAGACTTATTGCAAACGTATTATTTTATAGATTTAGTATATTAAATACAAACCCCATTGTAACCACAAAGAATTTATCTGAAGTATACAGAGAGAGGGAAATGAGAAGAGAATCAATTTGCATTGCTAGAACAGACCACTTATACACAAAGTAAGGCTGCATTAGAGGAATTAGGGATGAAAAATGTATAAAATGTCTAAAAAACGAGTGACAAAATGAGTAAAGTATCTCTTGCCTTATTAGTAATTACCTTTATGCAAATGACTTAACCTTTTGAATCAGCAGACTCTGGTTGGCACCATGGATAAAAAAAGCATGTCACAACTATAATTTGTTTACAAGAGACAAAAGTGAGGGTCATAAGACTCAACGTTTGAACATGAAAGGATGGAAAAAATATTCCAAGCAAAATAACTGAAAGAGGCTGCATTTCCTTAACTAATATCTGTTAAAATAGACTTAAAGTAAAAATCAATTCCCTAAAACAGTGAATGATTATATGTATTGTCAAATAAATCAATTCAATAAGACAACATAACAATTATAAACATAAATGAATCTTGTTCAAGTACTCCAAAATACATGGAGCCAACATGGACAAAACTTAAGTGAGAAATAGATGGTTGGTGACTTCAATTACACTACTTTCATATACGGACAGAAAATCTAAGCAGGAGATCAGTAAGGAACCAGATTTGATAGCATTATAAATGAACTACACTAACAGAAAAATACAGAAAATCCATCCAACAGCAAAATATGTATTTTTCTATAGTATGCATGGATCATTCTCCAGGATAGGCCACATATTAGTAAACAATACAAGTGTCAATTATTTAAAAGATTGAAATTATAAAAAGCATCTCTTAGACCACCATGAAATGAAACAAGAAATCCAGAAGAGAACAAAGTGGGAAGTACTCAAATAGGTGGAAGTTAAACAACAGAGTCTTAAGCAATCAAAGGGTCAAGAAATAAATCACAGTGGAAATTAAGAAATATCTTGTGACAAGTGAAAAGGGAACTACTTGCCAAAATTTTGGGATGCTGTGAAAGAAGCACGCAGAAAGAAATTTAGAACTATGGATGTCTATATTCAAAAAGTACAAAAGTCACATATTCATAACCTAACTTCACATCTGGAGGAACTAGAAAAGGAAGAGCAAGCTGAACTGAAAGTAGCAGAAGGAAGGAAATCCTAAAGGTTAGAGTAAAGGTTAATAGAAAAACAATTTTAAAAACCAATGGAAGTAAAACTGGTCCTTAGAAAAGATAAATACAATTGAAAACATTTAGCTACAGTGAGAAAGAAAAGAAAAGAGGGAATGCAAGTGACTGAAATTCAACATGAAATTTTGGACATTGATTCTAATAGTGAATAATGAAAAAGAATCACTAGTGGATATGAAATAACATGCCAACAATGCAGATCATCTAGGAGAAATGGACAAATTCATAGAAACTCACAACTTACCTAAATGACTCAAGAAGAAAAAGATCTCAATAAACATGAGGAGTAAAGAAGATTAAATCACTAATCAAAAACTGCCTAACAAATAGACATCCAGGACCAGAAAATTTCATTTGTGAATTCAATCAAAACTTCAAAGTAAAAGTATTTCCAACACTTCCCAAATTCTTCAAAATAAGAGAGGAGGGAAGTCTTTCTAACTCATTTTATGAGGTTAATGTTTTGATACTGAAGCTACATGAAGACATTACAAGAAAAATAAATGACCATTTTCTCTTATGAATGTAAGCATAAACTCTTGAACAAAATACTAGCAAATCAATTACAACAGAATATTGAAGGAAATATCCACTGTCACCAAGTGGAATTGTTTCAGGATGCAAGAGAGTTCAACATAAGAAAATCAATGCCATAAACTACCTTAGCATTATGAAGGGGAAATCACATGATAACATCAACTAATGCAGAAAATGCATTTGACAAAAGCCAATGAATTTTCATGTTATAAAGCACTCTCCAACCTGTCCTGTTCTGTTATCTGTTTTATCTTCACCACCACACCTAAGATGCTATTGAATATCAAATCATAGAGCTATGCCATTTCCTATGCAGGCTGTCTCTAGTGAACTTTTCCTTACACTTTGCAGTGCTGAAGGATTTCATATTGAGCATGATGGTCTATGACCACTTTGTGGCCATATGATACTCTGCACTAGGTGGTGCTGCTTCCTATGAAATGGAGCTCAAAGGATATTAAGGAATGACAAGAACGAAAGAAAGGAAGAAAGAAAGAAAGACACAGACAGGCTCAGGGAGTCTGAAGCTTAACTTTACATCAGACTTCAGACAACTTTACTCTTATCCAGATCCTGCTTAATTACTGCAGGGTGACAAAATGCATGCATGCATTTCTTGAAAGAACAGAGAGCTTGTTTTTCAATGCTCTCTTCCTTCATACTTAAGGTAACCATTTGTGGTAAACATTCTCTTCCTCCCAAACTGCTCTACATAACAATCTTCACAGTTTAGTTCTGCCATTGTGAGGCCAGCTGCTCCCAACAAATTCTGCAGGTCTTGTTTTAACCCTTGGCTCCTACTATTCCCCCTTTTTTGTTTTATTAGCCAAGGTAACTGTGCCTGTCTTAGGTTGCCCTTAAACTCTGAAGGAAGGGTCTTACCTGTCATTGGCCACCAGTCAAGCTTTCTGACTTTGATTATGTGTTGTTTAACACAGCTGAGGAGGAAGAGAAAAAGTATAAACAGCCCCAAACCTAAGATTGTTTAGCTCTTGGGTAAGTGATTTTGTAACATCACCTCCATAGGCTACATGTAAATTATTCTGAGATAATTCTAATACATCTTTTTTTGTAATTCTAAGATATCAGGACTTAAACTATCTGAATGTCCCAAAAGATGCCTCTTTACCTTTTCCCATTCTATTTCAGATAAGTTATATCTTAAAAGGGGGCAATACAAAATCTCCTCTCATTCCTGTTACACTTTAAATTTGTAAAAAATTTAAATTATACATTTGATCTCCAATATGAACCAATGTCATTTCTATATCATTCAGTCTATTATTAATTTGCTCATCAATGAGATTGTCTATGCCACAGTTCATTGGAATTTTTTCTAACAATGCTGAGTCTGTATAGTTTGATGCAATGCAG
>PVIY010053782.1:0-14519 GCA_004026745.1 Myrmecophaga tridactyla | reverse complement strand
TCACTAAATAAGTGGTTAGCTACAGCTCTCAACAATCATGAGTAGCTAATCATCTGGGAGGGTAGTAATATGACTGACAGAGTGCCTATATTATAATATTTAAAATGTCCAGTTTTAACAAAATTTGCAAGATATACAAAGAATCATGAAGGTAAGTCCCATTCACCAAAGGAGATAAAAGAGAAATTGACAGAAATCACTCCCAAGGACGCTAAGAGATTGAATTTAGTAGGCAAAGAATTTAAATCGACTGCCTTAAAAAAGGAACCAAGAGATCATCTATACCAAAAGAATATAATAGCTCAAATGAAAAAAAATCACTAAAGTTTGACAAAAGATTTGAACAGGCAGAATAAAAGAACCAGCAAATGAGAAGATAGGACAATTGAAATTATACTGTCTGAGTAAGAAAGAAAAGAAATTGAAGAATAATGTATAGAGCTTAGGGAACCAATGGAAACAATCAAGCATACCAACAAACACATTATGGGAATCTCAGAAGGAGAAGAGAGAGAAAGCATTTTTGATAAAATTATGGCTGAAAACTTCCCAAATTTGACAAAAGACATGAATCTACATTCAAGGAGCTCAATAAATTTCAAGCAGGATAAAACAAAATATACCCAGACTGAGATACTTTTAAGGAAACGTTAAAAAGGTGAAGCAAAAGAAAGGATCTTGAAAGCAAGGATGAAAACAACTCATCTGTTGATCACTCCAATAGATCAGCAGTTGATTTCTCATCAGAAACCATGCTGGCTAAAAGGCAGTAGGATGACATGTTTAAAATGATAAAAGAGAAAAAAAAAAAAAAAAAAAAAAAAAAAAAAAAAAAAAAAAAAAAAAAAAAAAAAAAAAAAAAAAAAAAAAAAAAAAAAAAAAAAAAAAAAAAAAAAAAAAAAAACTGCCAAGCAAGAATTCTACATCTAACTAAAGTAGCCTCACATAAATAAAGGAAAAAGTATGACATTCTAAGATACAAAATAAAGGTTTTCATCATTATAAGAAATGCCTTATACAAAATGCTAAAGAGACTCCTTAAAGTGGAAATGAAAGTACAACAGACATTTACTTGAAGCATATGAAGAAATAAAGACCTCTATCTAGTAAATGTAGAAGTAGAATATTATGTTTTGTTTGTAACTCCGGTTTCTTGTTTCCTATGTGAATTTAAGGCACCAATTCACAGAGGGATAATTATAATTATTTATCTGTGTTAATTGGTACTCAAAGTATAGATGTCATACCCAGACAATGCATAAATCGATACAATGGGATACATGCAAACAAAAGTAATGAAGTTCTGTTAAATAGTACAATGTGGACGAACCTCCAAGGTATGATACTATATGAAATAAACCAGACATCAAAGATCTCACATTGTGTGATTGCATTGATATGAGACATCCAGAACAGATAAATCCCTAGAGAAATGAAAGGAAATTAGTGACTGCTTAATTCCTTAATGGGTATGGAGTTTTATTTTTTGATTATAAAGCATTCTGCATCTAGATAGAGGTGGTGACTACACAACACTGTGAATGTACTAAATGTTAATGAATATTCACTTTAAAATGGTAGTTTTTGTTATGTGGATTTTAACTTAATTTTAAAAAAAATCTAGAATTGCACCAAAAATTGTTTAATCTTTGCTGGTTCATTTAATTGCCATGTTTATTAATCCCAAATGGTATCATTGAAACTTTCCTACCTCCACAGCTCTATCCATCCATATTAACACAAACCAAAGCATGCATTTAGCAAATAGGAGATATGTTGAAGTTATTTACTAACAAATTTATTTTCCCCACACTACATTATGTGTATATTTCAAAGAAAATGGAAGGGTTTATTAATCTTTCTTTCACCATTTTAACACATGCCTAGAATATAGATGGTGATCCATTAAAATCTTTACTTACATTAATGAATTAGTTCATTATTTTGCTAATTCTGCACAATATATCTATGTGTAAAAACATTAGATGGAGGAAATACAAAACACATGGAAAGTAAAATTTTTCAGAGATAATAAAATTGAAAAAGAATAGAAAAATTTTCACGTAATGTTAACATTTCTGTCTTTAGAATTTTGTTAATACTTTTTCATCCAACAGTGATTAATTTTCACTGGTAAAGTCTCCATGAACTCACTCATCATTTTGATGAGTTACAAGGTGGAATTGTTATTTACTCCACTTGTGCAGTCAATCAGCAATGCTCATTCCTTACCCAAGTCATAACTCACACATTACCATTTCCATAACAAAATATTAATCAGCAGGTATTGTACTATGATGCCTGGATTCTATGAGCTAAATTGTGCTGAATTATGATGCACATTAATAAAGTAAAACTCTCCAGAGATTGTTGATATATGGCAATTGTAATTCTGCTTTTACTGTTCATACATTAAATTGTGTTCTGTTCATACATTAAATTGTGTTAGGGTGAGAAATATCCCTTAAATAAATACATGAAGACTTACTCTGCTTGGATAATTTCAATCTAGAAATTAATGTGCTAACATTGCCTGTCTTCTCCAAATCAACTCTTGTGATAAAGATAGGTTGCACTCACTCTGTGTTCTACTGCCCTCTAGCTGATAAAACTTGCTGCCAAGAATAGGAAATTAGTTAACATTCAGCATATGTTAATTAATGTACTTTATTAAAATGTGTTATTGTTTCCTTTTATTCATTCTCACTACTTAATCCATGGCTGTTGGGGATATAATAAAACCATTAGGGCTTTCCAAATAGGCATGAAAACCTCACACAGCTCAGATGTTAAATAGCAGGATCCCTTCATTTGCTTCTTGTTGCTTAAAATAATTTGTTTTTCCTTGATATGGAGCAAACTATAATTTTATAGTTTATTATATCAAGGGGATAAGAAAAATACATTTGAGAAGTATGTAGGAGATTTAACCTAGAAAGTTCAATTGCATAGGCTTGAAATAGTCTATAATAGAAAGATAAAGTTTTGCAGATTTACGAATTGGGAAGGCCACTTAAGTTGGTGATATATACTCACAGGCACACAATAGAACTTTCTTAATCAATGTCGTTTATTGCTTCTATAAAACATACTTGCGTAATGCCCATGGTAGTCTGAAAACTTTCTGTTAATGGGCTATTCTGATCTGATCCCATAGACATCTACTCCTACCAAGTGAATTATTATGGTAGCCAAGAGTCAACTGTGTCAGCTTTAATCCTTTTATAGCAGGCAGTGTTGTAGACAATGTTGTAAAAATAACACTAAATTTCAATGGCTGAAAACAAGAAAGATTTATTTCTTACAGATTGAGTAACAATTTAGAAAGCTATTCTCCATGCAATGACCCAAAACCCAGACTCTTTCCATCATTATATCTCAAGTTAATGGTTTGCCATCTAAATTTTCTTTTCAGCATGTGGCTATAAGGTTACTGGGTAAGGGGAAGAGGGAATATAGAGGTTTACTTGGTAGGAATAGACGTTTATAGGATCAGATCCTACGCTTCTTATAGGAGTTATTAATGCACCTTCTCTTAGCACCCATTATCCCAAGCTAATCAGATAGTTCCCAACTAACTGCAGGCTAGGTTGAGAAATGCCAGGGAAAACATGGATATTTGTGAGCATTAAATGCTTCTGCTTTTGTTGTTAGATAATTTAATCAAAATTAAACAAATGTATTCTATATGAGATTAAAAATTGAATATAGTTATCAAAAGTTACTACGTTGGAAAAATTACTTTGGAAAAACTTTATAAAGTCTAGTTGATAAAAGAAAAAAAACATGATATCCAATTAGGTGTCAGTAAGACATATAAGAAAAAAGTAAAGATAAGGAAAAGGTAGTGATATCTGGAAGAATCTTTGGCAAGTGTTTTTGACTTCTCATTAAACTTAAAACATAAAAACAAGCAGTTAATTATAATTGATGCATTCTAGTTGATTTTGCAAGTTTTAAGAAAATAAGTGGCAACAGGGTTCTAGCCAGTAAATTCATACTAAAAGGGTTTTGATATTATATGAAAATATTTGTGAATGAATATTATTTATTAAAATAATGTTTAACTTTAACAAAAAGCTGTATTATATATGATTGAATGGATTATCCACTTACTGCCATGTGATTATTATCAGCTATTTAACAATTTCAAGATTCAGTTTCTCATCTATAAAACAGGCTAAAAACAATACACATCTTTTGGAGGTGTTGTTAGCAATAAAGAAAAAATATATGTACAATGTTTATGGCATATAGAAATCACTAAGAGAATGTTAATATTATTACTATCATCACAAATTTGATGTATTTGATTAACAACTCAAATTCTAGTATGATTCTCATTGTGGAAGAAGATATCTATTTTTAAATATCAAAATAAATATAGCTGGACTGCATTTTTTGTGTGCACATGTATTTAAATAACTAGTTGTCTTAAAGACATTTTAAATTTTATGAATTAACTTAAGTAAAAATGCATTTCACAGATAAAGTCACCCTTAAAGTTTTGATTGATTAATTTCCTTAGTATAATGTTGTCCTAGTTTGCTAGCTGCCAGAATGCAATATACCAGAAATGGAATGGCTTTTAAAAAGGGGAATTTAATAAGCTTCTAATTTACAGTTCCAAGGCTGAGAAATTGTCCCAATTAAAACAAGTCTATAGAAATGTCCAATCAAAGGCATCCATCCAGGGAAAGATACCTTGGTTCAAGAAGGCCGATGAAGTTCAGGGTCTCTCTCTCAAGTGAGAAGGCACATGGCGAACACAGTCAGGGCTTTTCTCTCAGCTGGAAGGGCACATGGTGAACACGGCGTCATCTGCTAGCTTTCTCTCCTGGCTTCTGGTTTCATGAAGCTCCCCGGGAGGCGCTTTCCTTCTTCATCTCCAAAGGTCACTGGCTCATGGACTCTGCTTTGTGGTGCTGCTCTCTCTGAATCTCTTTCTTTCCCCAAAATGTTTCCTCTTTTATAGGACTCCAATAAACCAATCAAGGCCCACCCAAATGGGTGGAGACATGTCGTCACCTAATCCAGTTTAACAACCACTCTTGACTAAATCACATCATTCTGGAAAATGATCTGATTATAGTTTCAAACATACAGTATTGAATAGGGATTATTCCACCTTTTCAAAATGGGATTTTGATTAAAACATGGCTTTTCTAGGGGGCATACATCCTTTTAAACCAGCACAAATGTTTTTCCATAAATCTAGAAAATGTGCATGAATGTATACGCAGTAAGGTTTCACTTCAACTATAAAAATTTGCATTTATATGTACATATCAAATATGTAAATTCATTCACGATGAACACAATCAGGATACAGTACTCACATATCACCACTAAGACCTCCTTCGTATTACCCCTTTGTAATCTCACTCACTCTTCCACCACTCCCTAGTCAAGTTTTCATGTAATTGTGGTGCTTGAATAAACTGATTGCAAAAGAAAATCTGATAGTATGTTACAGAAAATAGAAATTTTGTACCAATAAACATCTCTTCTTTGGTCTCACCTACATAGAAGTTGAAATTTTGAAACACAGTCAATATCAACCTTTAACCTTTAGCCTGATTTACCTTAGTCCTAACCAGATCTGCTTCATTCATATCTCTAACTGAAGTCTGATCCCCTTTTTAGCTACTTTACCAGTTACTGTATGGGTAATGCTTACTTTCAGGACTTTAGAAATATAGCTCTGAGTCACAGTTCATACAGATACCCAAAGTTCCAGGGACCAACCATGCAAAAAGCATAGCATCTCAGAATTTAGAATTAACCATTACAACTCAGGAATAAATGTACTTATTGTAAGAGCTTATACTCTAAGAACCTTCACAATAAGCCTTCCCCTGATAAGCTGTGATCTTGGATTCAGTTCTCAGATTATAATTATCCCATATTATAAATAATTAGTCCATATTAGTGAGGCGTTATAATGTTTGTCTTTTCAATTCAGGCTTATATTACTCCACATACTATCCTGAAGTTCCATTCACCTAGGTGCATGCCTCACAACTTCATTACCTCTTGCAGTAGCTCAATATTCCATTGTATAGATACACCACAGTTCACCCTTCCATTCTTCAGTCAAAGTACCCTTAGAATACCTCCATCCACTGCAAAGTGAGAATACTGCCACCATAAACACCAGTGTGCAAATGTCCATTCATGTCCCTGCTTTCAATTCTTCCAAGTACATACCTGCTAATGGGGTTGAAGGATCATATAGCAATCCTATACTTACCCGCCTGTGGAACCACCACACTGCCCTCAGATGGGCTGCACGGTGCACTTTCCAATAATAGTGATAGAGGACAGTACATTCCTCTCTCCATATATTCTCCAGCACTAAAGTCTTTCTGTTTATTTTTTAACAGTTGTATTCACACACCACACCATCCATCATAAGTAAACAATCAGTGGTTCCCAGTATAATCACATGGCTATGCATTCACCACCACATTCTATATGAGGACATTTCAATTTCTTTCACAAAGAAAGAGGGAGAGGAAGAAAAAAATGAGGAATAGATAATAATCCTAATAATATATTGCAATAAAATAAAAAGGAGAAACAACAACACCAACACTAGGAATCCCATACCCCTTTGCTTGTCATATATATTCAGTAAAGAGATTGGTTTGTAATTTTCTTTTCCTGTAGAATCTTCTCTGGCTTTGGTATTAGGGTGATGATTACTTCATAGAATGAGTTAGGTAGCTTTCCCTCCTTTTTACTTTTTTTGAATTGAGCAGAATTGGTACTCTTTCTTGAATGCTTGGTAGAATTCACATGTGAAGTCATCTGGTCTAGGACTTTTCTTTTGGGCTTGTTTTTTTAATAATATTTTTTATTGTATACAACAAACAAATATACAAACATTCTTAACATCCAAACATTCTATACATGGTGCACAACCAGCGGCTCACAATATCATCACATAGTTGTGTATTCACACTGTGATGTTTTTTTTAACATTTACATCTCTCCAGCAAAAGAAATCAAAAAGAAAAAAGAAAAAACTCATACATGCCATACCCCTTTCTCCTCCCTGTCACTGAAGACTAGTATTCAATCTACTCCATTTATTTTAATCTTTGTTCCCCCTGTTATTTGTTTATTTTTTATCCATATTTTTTACTAATCTGTCCATACCATATATGAAAGGGGCATCAGATACAAGGTTTTCACAATCACACAGCCACACTGCAAAAGCTATATCTTTATACAATCATCTTCAAGAAACATCGCTACTGGAAGACAGCTCTACAGTTCAGGTACTTCCCTCTAGCTACTCTAATACACCATAAACTAAAAGGTGGTATCTATATAATGCATAAGAGTAACCTCCAGGATAATCACTCAACTCTGAAATCTTTCAGCCACTGATACTTTATTTTGTCTCATTTCTCTCTTCCCCTTTTGGTCGGGATGGTTTTCTCAATCCCTTGATATTGAGTCCCAGCTCATCCCAGGATTTTTGTCCCATGTTACCAGGGAGGTTTACACCCCTGGAAGTCATGTCCCACACAGAGGGTGGAAGGCAGCTAGTTTGCTTGCTATATCAGGTTAGAAAGAGAGAGAGGCCACATCTACACAACAAAAGAGGTTCTCTTGGGATGAATCTTAGGCATAATTTTAAGTAGGCTTAGCTTATCATTTGTAAGGATGAGTTTCCTAGGAGCAAACCCCAAGATCAAGGGCTTGGCCTATTGATTTGGTTGTCCCCACTGCTTCCTAGAATATCAGGAATTCTCCAAATGGGGAAGTTGAATTTCTCCCCCTTTCTTCCCATTCCCCCAAGGGGATTTTACAATACTCCTTTATCCACTGTTCAAATCACTCTGGGATTTATTAGGAGCATCATACTAACCTGGACAAACTAACAAAAATCTCATGCCATGTTCAAAGTTCCATGCACTTATGGTGTTCAATTAAATTGACCATACAAGTTAAGTTAGGAAATGCAGTAGTCAAAATATAAATTTTGCGCCAAATAAGCATTTCTCCCTTTAGTCTCACACAGAAGTTGAAGTTTTAAAATATGAATTATCTTCTATTTTCAACACTCTGCAATGCTGACATCCCTTTGTTCGTCCTCACGCAAAAATGCTTTTTAATTTGTACATTTAGTCACTATCATTGTACACACTAGGCATTGCTAAATTATACCATCTCAGTCTTTATCGTCCATCTTTCCTTCTGGTTGCTCTTTTCCTTGGGTTGCTCTTTGATGACTGATTCAATCTTTTCACTTGTGATAGGTTTGTTGAAGTCATCTATTTAGTCTTGAGTCAATGTTGGTTGTTCATGCTTTTCTAGGAAGCTGTTCATGACATCTACATTATATAGTATTTTTAGCATATAGTTGCTCATAGTATCCTTTCATTATCTCCTTTATTTCCATGGGGTCAATAGTTATGTACCTTCTCCCATATCTGATTTCACTTATATTCATTCTCTTGCTCTCTTTCTTTTTGTTAGCTTAGCTAAAGGTGCCTCAATTTTATTGATTTTCTCAAAGAATCAACCTCTGGTTTTGTTGATTCTCTCTATTGTTTTCATGTTCTCAATTTCATTTATTTCTCATCTAATCTTTGCCATTTCTTTCTTTCTGTTGCTTCGGGTTTAGTCTGTTGTTCTTTCCTAGTTATTCCAGGTGAACAATTAATTCTTTGATTTTTTTGTTTTTCTTCTTTTTCGGTATAAGCATTTAGGGCAATAAATTTCCTTTTCAGTACTGCCTTTGTGAATCCCATAAATTTTGATATGCTATGTTTACATTTTCATTTGCCTCAAGATATTTAATTATTTCTCTGTAATTTCTTCCTTAACCTACTTGTTCTTTAAGAATGTGTTTTTCCATAAAACATAAAGAATTCATACAACTCAACAACAAAGAACAAACAACCCAATTATAAAATGGGCTAAAGATAGGCATTTTTCTGAAGAGCAAATACAGATAGCTCAAAAGCACATGAAGAGAAGCTCATTTTCATTAACTATAAGGAAAATGCAGATCAAGACTACAATGAGATATCACCTTACACTTATAAGAATGACTGCTGTTAAACAAACAGGAAACTGCAAATGTTGGAGAGGGTGAGGAGCAATTGGGACACTTATGCATTGCTGGTGCAAATATATAATGGTACAATCACTATGGAAGACACTTTGGTGGTTCCTTAGGAAATGAAATATTGAGTGCCCGACAACTGGGAAATAGCATTACTTGGTATATACCAAAAAGAACTGAAAGCAGTGACACAGACATTTGCACACTGATGATCATAGCAGCAGTGTTCACAAATGCCAAAAGATGGAAACAATCCAAATGCCCATCAACAGATGAGTGGATTAACAAAATGTAGTATATACATACAATGGAATATTATGCAGCACATGACATAGTAGATGAGCCTTGAGGGCATAATGCTGAGTGAAATAAGCCAGGCACAAAAGATTAGATACTGTATGGCCATGGGAAAGGTAAAATCAAAGGCTTAAAAGACAGAATATAGGGAACTTAGAGATATATAGAAGCTAGGTATAGGTAAATGGTTAGCTAATGAGGTTAAGCTGAAATGTAAAGGAATAGATAGAAGTAAAGTGGGTCTACGAGCCATATTGAAGGTGAACATGATTGAAAGGGATTGTATAGACCTTTGTGTCCCACTGATTAACGCTACAAATAGAGATAAATTCTTGCGTGTACTACTTCAAAGGTAGGATTCTTGTACAAAGAGTGTTTAAGTTCAGGGTATAAAGGGAAAAATGCTACTGCATAGTATAGGCTATGTTTAACAGGAAAACATCAGCAGTATCACAGCAACACCAAGGGTAAATCATGGAGGAGGGAAAAGGTTTAAGGGGAGGTTTAGATTTCCTATTTGGTGAGGGTGTTATCTTTCTCTTGAGAACAATGATATCTAAAACTGAAAGTGTTAATGGGCTGTGGACTTTGGGCATTATATATGATGCCTAATGAATGCAGGAGGCTGAAGGATACACTGACTGTGGAGTAGATTGGCAAATGATGGCATACACATATGATCGAATATTGTGCTGCTACAAAAAAAGAATAAATTGTGAGGCATGCAAAATTGTGAATGAACACATGGGACACTTGGTGAGGCAAAGTAAGAATGAAGCAAAAGAGCAATTGTTGTATGGTCTCCTTTAGAAAATACTACTAAGGATACAGGGCCTAGATTGTAAGCTCTTATAAAAGTGACATTTAGTCTGGAGTGGTAATTATTATTTCTGGATTTTTAGAGGCTGTTTCATATGTGTATAACCTGGTAGTTAGAGATAAGAATGAAGCCAATCAGGTAGGGATTAAGTCAGTACACAGGGGTAAGGAAGGCACTATGTCTTAGAACCTCACTTACTCTTTGAGACCAGAGTAAGAAACGTTTATTGTGTCCAGAACCTAAATCTTCTATAGCACGTAATCTAAATCAACCTGTTTCTGGATAGCTCATTTAAACAATTGAATCACAGGGAGCCCAGAATAAGAATGGGGACCTTTAATCCTGGATAGCTTAATGTAATGCCTGGATACGTCCTAGAATATATTAAGAATGTAAGCAAAATGTATTGGCAAAGTCCCTTGAGGGATGGGAGAAAAATATGGAACTATTAAACTTTATCACCAGGGAAATCCCTGATATTGTGTCAAACATTAAGGACACCCAAGTCAATAGGCCAGGCCTTTGATCTGGAGCCTTGCTCTTGTGAAGCTTATGTAGGTAGTGGAGACGCTTAGTCTACCTATAGGCATGCCTAAGTGTTACTTCTGAAGAAGCTCTTTTGTTACTCAGATGTGGCCTCACACTCTCTAAGCCCAATTCTGCAAGTGAAATCATTGCCCTTCCCCTGTCATATCTTCCCCCAGTTCATTGATTTGATTTTTATTGTTATTTTTCATGTCTGTTTGAACATCCTTACTTTTGTTTCCTGTTTAATAGTAACAATTCTTATAGGCGTGAGGTGGCATCTCACTGTAGTCTTGATTTAGGATTTCCTTTATAGCTAATGAAATGAACATCACTTCATGTGCTTTTTAGCCATCTGTGTTTGCTCTTCAAAAATGTCTATTTATATCTTTAGCCTATTTTATAATTGGGGTTTTGTTCTTTGGTTGTTCAAGTGTATGATTTCTTTATGTATACAGGAATTCAAACCTTTATCTTTTGCGTGGTTTCCAAATATTTTGTCCCATTCAGTTTGCTGCATTTTTACCTTTTTGACAAAATCTTTTGAGGCTAAAAATCATTTGATTTTGCGGAGTTCCCATAAATATATATTTTTATTTCATTATTCGTGCTTTGGGTGTAAAGTTTAGGAAGCTACCTCCTGTTACAAGGTCTTGAGGATGTTCCCCTGCATTTTCTTTTAGGAGTTTTATTGTACTGGTTCTTATATTTAGGTGTTTGATCCACTTTGAGTTAATTTTTTGATCAAGTATAAGGTAAGGGTCCTCTTTCATTCTTTTGGCTATTGATATTCAGTTCTCCTATACCTATTTATTGAAAAGACTATTTTGTCCTAGCTCATTGGATTTGGGAACCTTGTCAAAGATCAGCTGACCATAGATTTGGTTTATTATATGCTCTCAATTCAATTCCATTGGTCAATGCTTTTATATTTGTACCAGTACCATGCTGTTTTGACTACTGTGGCTTTATAATAAAAGCTTCAGAAGCTCAGGAAGTCTCAATCCTCTCACTTTGCTCTTTTTTTTTTCCAGGATATTTTTAGCTATTCAAAGTGTCTTTCCTTTCCAAATGAATTTGGTAACTTTCTTTTCCAAGTCTTCAAAGTAGGTTGTTGGAATTTTAATTTGTACTTCATTGAATCTGTAGATCAATTTGGGTAGGATTAACATCTTAACTACATTAAACCTTTCTATCCATGAACAGGAGATATCTTTCCACTAATTTAGATCTTCTTTTATTTCTTTCAGCAATGTTATAGAATTTTCTGTATAGAAGACCTTTACCTTTCTAGTTAAGTTCATTCCAAGCTACTTGATTCTTTTAATTGCTGTTTTGAGTCCATTTTTTTTCTTTAACTGACTCCTCAGTTAGGTCATTGCTTGTGGAAAGAAACATTATTGATTTTTACACATTAATCTTATATCCTGTCACCTTCCTGTATTTGTTTATTAGCTCAAGTAACATTGTTGTACATTTCTCAGGATTTTCCAAGTATAGGATCATGTCATCTGAAAATAATGAAAGTTTTCCTTCTTCCTTTCTGATTTGGATGGCTTTTATTTCTTTGTCCTGCCTGATTGCTCTAGCTAGAACTTCGAATACAATGTTGTATAACTGGTGAGAGAGGGCATCCTTGTCTCATTCCTGATCTTAGGGGGAAGACTTTCAGTCTCTCCCTTTGAGTATGATGCTGGTTATGGGTTTTTCATATATGCCCTTTAGCATATTGAGGAAGTTCCTTTGAGTCCTACCTTTGAGATGTTTTCATCAGAAAATGATGTTGAATTTTGTTGAATGCTTTTATTTAGCATCAATCAAGATGATCATGTGATTTTCCCTTTCAATTTGTTAATGTGCTGTATTACAGTAATTCATTTTCTTATGTTGCGCCACCCTTGTGTTCTTGGTATAAACCTCAGTTGGTCACGGTGTATAATTCTTTTAACATGTCATTGGATTTAGTTTGCCAGGATTTTGTTGAGAATTTTTGCATCTATGTTCATTAAGGAGATTAGCCTGTAATTTCCCTTTTTTACAGCATCTTTCCCCAGTTTTGGTATTAGAGTGGTGTTTAGATAGGGTACCTTTTTCCTCAATATTTTAGAAAAGTTGGGGCAGAGTTGGTGTCAGTTCTTTTGGGAATGTTCAATAAAATTCCCCTGTGAAGCCATCCGGCCCTGGGTTTTTCTTTATAAGAAAATTTTTGATGACTGATTTAATCCCTTTACTTGTGATTGGTTTGTTAAGATCTGTTATTTCTTCTTGAGTCAGTGTAGCCTGTTCATGTGTTTCCAGGAATTTGTCCATTTCATTTAACTGTCCAATTTGTTGGTGTATAGTTGCTCATAGTATCCTCTTATGATTTTTTCTATTTCTTCAGGGTCCCTGGTAATAATCACCCTCTCATTTCTGATTTTGTTTATTTGCATCTTCTCTCTTTTTTCCTTTGTTAGCCTTGCTAAGCATCCATCAATTTTATTGATTTCCTCAAATAATCAATTATCCATTTTATTGATTCTATTATTCTTTTCTTCTCCCATTCTTTTAACTTTGCTCTAATATTTATTTCTCTTCTCCTATTTGCTTTGGGATTAGTTTGCTGTTCTTTCTCTAGTTCCTCCAGGTAAGCAGTTAGGTACTCAAGTTTTATCTTTCTTCTTTTTAATATAGGCATTTAAGACAATAAATTTTCATCTCACCACTGCATTTGATGCATCTCACAAGTTCTGATATGCTGTGTTCTCATTTTCATTTATCTGCAGGTAGTTACCAATTTCTCTACTAATTTCTTCTTTGACCCACTGGTTGTTTAAGAGTTTGGGTGGTTATAGATTTCTGGCTTCATTGCACTGTGATCAGAGAAAGCACATAGAAATTTCAATGTTTTTAAATTCATAGAAACCTGTTTTGTTCCCCAGCGTATATGATCTATTCAGGAGAACATTCCATGAGCTCTAAAGAAGAATGCATATTCTGCTATTTTGGGGTGTAATGACCTATGTATGTCTGTTAGGTCTAATTCATTTATCAAATTTTTTTAAGTTCTCTATTTGCTTGTTGATCCTCTATCTGGTTGTTCTATCTACAGAGAAGAGTGGTGTATTGTAGTCTCCTATTATTATTGTTGAAGCATTTATCGCTCCCTTCAGTTTTTCCAATGTCTGTCTAATATACTTTGGAGCTCTTTGATTGGGAGCATAAACATTTATGATTGTTATTTCTTCTTGGTGAACTGTCCCTTTTATTAATATATAGTGTCCTTCTTTGTCTCTTATGATGTCTTTACATTTAAAGTCTTATTTTTCTGATATTAGTACAGCTACTCTTGCTTTCTTTTGGTTACAGTTTGCAAGGAACATCTTTTTCCATCCTTTCATTTTCAGATTATTTGTATCCTTGGGTCTAAAATGAGTCTCTTGTAAAAAGCATATAACTGGATTATATTTTTAATCCATTCTACCCATCTGTATCTTTTAATTGGTGAGTTTAGTCTGTTAACATTCAAGGTTATTACTGTAAAGGCATTTCTTGAATCCACCCTATCCTTTGAATTTTATTTGTTAGTTTTATACAGTCTTTCTCCCCTTTCTCTTTTTATCCTTTAAATTACACTTAATGGTATTTTTCAATTTTGTACCCTCCTCCACATCACCCTCTCCTCTCTCTCTTTTTTTTTTTCAGCCAACAGAATAGCTTTCACATATTTCTTATAGGACTGGTCTCTTGTTGATAAATTCTCTCAGCATTTGTTTGTCTGTGAAAGTTTTAATCTCTCCCTCACTTTTGAAG
>PVIY010053781.1:0-14429 GCA_004026745.1 Myrmecophaga tridactyla | reverse complement strand
GCCCGGGCTGAAGTAGGCCTGGGTTTACCTCTGCTGTCCCACTGCCACCGTCACCTTTGGGCAAGGCTGTCATGGGCTGGTGGCACCACCTGGTGGCTTAGTTCCTGGCCCTCGGTCATCTGTATCTCCATCGACTCGGCTATGAATTCCCATGGCTTCGGCCTCTGTGCTGGCTCTCAGTCCACGCTGGGCCCGGGGTAGACCCTTGCAGGAGGGGCTCCAGCTGGTGCCATGTCCCAGCAGTTCTGACCAGTCCTCAGAACGACTCTGGGAGGAAGCATGCCTAATACTGATTTATTGTGCACTCATAAGCACCAGGCACTGAGATTCCTGGGCTCTGTCACACGCACAGACTTCCAGGGGGCAGCCACTGTAATTATACCCATTTGGCAGACAAAGAAACTGAGGCTCAAAGAGCAAAGTGATTCGCGCAAGGTCCCAGAACAAATGAGGGATGGAGTAGGGATTTGAATTCCGCTCAGATTGTCTCTGGGGCTTGAGTTCTCGGCCAGGGTGCCTCCCCTCTAGGCTGCCTTTTTTTGTTTGCAGAGGAGAAACCCAAGTTCAGTGTGAAGCTGCTCAAGGTCATCTGAAGGGCAGGAGCTGGGGCTTAAACTCAAGACTGTGTACAGCCAGACCCCAACTTCTTAACTGCCGGACTTGGTTTCCTTACCCCATTTCACGGCTGTGGGGACCGAGACTCAGAGGCCAGGGAGGTCAGCCTGAGTGTTGCCAAGTACTGGTCTGTCCATCTTGTTTCTGGCTGCCTGTGGGTCACCCTTGACATTATGCTGTCTGCTTGAGTTGTCATCTCTGAGACACCCTGCACGGATGGCCCGGGGTCCCTGGAAACACGAGGCCAGCGCAAAAGTGCAGGGAACTCAGCATCACCAGGAGAAATGGAAATTGACACCTCCTGTCCCACGGCAGTTAGGGGACGGGAGGATGCAGATTGCACACCTGGACTCGGAAGGTGGCAGAGCACAGCAGCTGTTGCAGGATCAGAAAGCAGCGGGAATGGAAACTGACAGTGTGGATGGAGCAACTCAAACCCCCACCCCTCACCTCCCTCACTGCTGGGAGCCCGACACGGCTAGGGTGGAAATCCAGTGGCCACTGCAGAGCTCCCGGCCCAGTCCCTGGCCAGCCGCGTGGGAAGGGCAGGGGTGTTGAGGCGCCTCCCTGCACGGCGGGGGGATGAATAGGGGTTAGAGGCATGCCTGTGCTGGGGTGCCACGCAGCCAGGATTCTTAGCAGCTCAACGTCTCCCTAGCTCTGCAACTTCAGGCCCATTGCTTGACTTCTCTGGGCCTCAGTCCCTCATCTACAAAATGGGGATGGTAATAGTACCTCTTCAGAGTGTCATCATATACAACACCTAGTAAACACAATCGTACAGGTTGACGGGGTCTGAGAGAGGCAATTTACATCTGGCTGCTGCGAGAGGCAAATGAATTAATACTTTGCATGCCTGGCAAGCAGCATGTTCTACATCAACAAGAGCCATCATTTTTTTTAGGACAGGGGTCGGCCATATGATTTGTGGGATCTGGTGCAAAATGAAAACACGGCACCCTGTGTTCAAAAATGATTAAGAATTTCAAGATAGTGGCAGCAGAGCATCAAATGCGGGCCCTGGGCGACTGCACAGAGCGAACCCCCATGCAGCTGACCCTGATTGGGTGAGAGGGCACAGGGGTTTCTACCATGGGCTCCACTGCCTATGCTTGGGAAGGCGGCCGGTCTGCTAAACACTGGAGCTGGGTGGAGGCTCCTCCCTCCTGCCTTCCCCTGGTCTCCAAATTGTTCCAGGAGAACCCCTTGTTACCCAGGGGCACCCGTGAACCTCCTCTCCTGGCTCCAGATTCATTTGTCCCACATGAGAGAAGTTGTTGGGTCTTCCCTGGGCTTTGAAGTCTCCTGACAACACCAGAATCCTTGAGTGATTGAGTAGGGCAGACAGTCCTTTGAGGGTATCCTCAGTCCATATTCCAAGAGAAGGCTCGTGCAATGACATACAGGATCTGGTGGCAATGCAGGATGGAGTCGCGACTGCTGGGCCGTCATGTGGAGCCAGCTCAGACACGACCGAAGATTGGAGGGCTCTGAGGTGAGAAAAGGCACGCTGAGCGGGAAAGGGTGCTGGCAGGACGCTCACCCAGGTGTGGCCCGGGCTGTCCCTGGCAGCGGGGACGGGGGAAGAGGCTCTGTTCTTCTGGCTTCTCTGTGTTTTCTGCAATGGCACAAATTGCTTTTGTATTAACAGGGGAAAAAAACACAACAAACTAAAATGAACCTTCATTTAAGAGAAAGCACAGAATTCTCATAGGAACCAAAAAGACAAACTCTTGATGCAAAGTATACATAAAAAGGGGAAAAAATACAGAAATGATCAGATTGGAGCAAGGGATCTTGTTGCAAAAGCTCCTCGTGGCTCACCCCCTCCTTGAGGACCCTGGTTGGAGAGGGAGAGGGGGTCAAATTGCAGCTGGGGGTGAGGGGGTGGCTGTGTGCATGCATGTGCAAAAGAGCATTTGTGAGTGTGTGAGGGAATGAGTGCAAGTGTGTGAGTGTATGAGCATGGGTGAGAGTATGAGTGTGTATGAGTGAGTATATGAGTGTGAGAATGTGAGTGTGTGAAAGCGTGCATAAGAGTGAATGTGAGTGTATACAAGTGCATGTGAGAATGAGTGTATAAACATGTGTGAGTGTGTGAGGGAATGAATGAGAGTGTGTGAGTGTATGAGTATGGGTGAGAGTATGAGTGTGTGAGTAGGAATGCATGTGTGAGAATGTGAGTGTGTGAAAGTGTGTGCATGAGAGTGATTGTGAGTGTATACAAGTGCGTGTGAGAATGAGTGTATAAGCATGTGTGAGTGTGTGAGGGAATGAATGAGAGTGCGTGAGCGTATGAGTATGGGTGAGAGTATGAGTGTGAGAATGTGAGTGTGTGAACGTGTGTGTGTAAGAGTGAATGTGAGTGTATACAAGTGCATGTGAGAATGAGTGTATGAGCATGTGTGAGTGTGAGGGAGTGAATGTGAGTGTGAGCGTGACCGGGTGCATGCATGTGCAAAAGAGTGAGTGCCTGAGCATGTGTGAGTGTGTGAGGGAATGAATGCGGGTGTGTGAGTGAGCATAGGTGAGTGCGTGTAAGTATATGAGTGTGTGAGTGAGAATGAGTGTGAGAGTATTGTAAGCGTGAGTATATAACCTCGCCCCTGCAATGACCCTATCTCCTCTGCAATCACAGGCACTCAACCCTTAGCAGTTTCGGAGACCCGGTCCTCACCCATCGGTGGACACCCTGGTCTGTGAACTCATCTCAGGCCAGGGCAGGTGGCATCCCCTGGCGCCCCCTACCCCCTCGCTGGTCACCACGAAGCAGCGCGCTCCGGCCACCCACTCCCTTGCTCAGAGAAAGCCGGCGTGAGCCCAGCCTTCAGCGACACCCCGAGGACATTCGGCGGAACGTGGAGACCCCTAGTGGCCACACCGGGGACTGCGCCTCTCCCTCCTGGCTTGGCCAACACTTCTTGTGCTCCTACTGAGTTGCCATGCCTCGTGCTAGGTGCTGCGGCGGGGGGAGGAGCTGATCCCTGCTCCAGAGAAGCCCTCCAGATTTAGAGCCCAGGAGAGTTGCAGAAGCTGCGGCGTCCCTTTCCTACTCCAACTACAGCCACAGAAAAGTGAGCTCGGGGTGAACCAGAGACACCCCATCTTCCTGTGCCTCACTCTCCTGGAAGCGGGGTCCCACGGAACACCTAGGATGAGCAAGAGTTTGCACGTTATTGATCGGGTCTGGCTCTTCTCCAAGCCCTTTGAAAACCGCTAGACCCAAGCTTAGAGCAACTGCTTGTGATGTGCCAGAGACTGGGAGAAGCCCTTTGCACACAAGATGTCATCTATACTGAGGAATAGAGGCTATTATCCCATTTTACAGATGAGGATGCTGATGCTGAGGCAGGTTTAGATGGTGAGGCCAAAGTAGCAGAATGCGGTAGAGTTGGGATTTGAACATGCTCTTGTGTAAGAGGCAATCTGGGTCCCTAGTGGGGCAGCTGTGCCTTGCACAGCCAAGTTAATGACATCTCTGTGTCTCCATGTCAGGCCAGATGGGTTTTCTTTTGTTTTGTGTTGGAGGGGTCTTGTTTTATTTGTTTGCTTTTGAAAACCACGCGGGCACCGTTTCCCAGTCCTGGCTGCACAGCGGATTCCTTGGATTTATTGGGTCTGGGCTGCAGCCTGGGCTTCAAGACTTTTAAAGCTCCCAGGTGATTTTAATGCACAAACAGAATTGAGAAGAGCTTGCAGGTCATGGCACAGAGATTAAACTTTATCCCGTTGAGGTCTGGAGCCTGTGAAGGGTTTTGCTTTGTTGTGTTTTCCTACCCTGGGTCTTCTCAAATGCTCGTTATTACTTTTTTATTGAGATGTAATTCACCCCGTTAAAAATGTACAAGTTGGTGCTCTTTAGGATATTTGCAGGGTTGTGCAACCATTGCCACTATCAACTTTCTAAATAAATAATGGGGGGATAAAGGGTAACATAAATTGGGTAGATTGAAATTCTAGCGGTCAATGAGAGGGAGGGGTAAGAGACATGGGATGTATGAGTGGTTTTCTTTTTATTTCTTTTTCTGGAGTGATGCAAATGTTCTAAAAATGATCATGGTGATGAATACACAACTATGTGATGATATTGTGAGTCATTGATTGTACACCATGTATGGAATGTGTGTGTGTGTGTGAAATTTTGTCAATACAAATATATTTTTCCAAAGTTTATATTTTCATCACTCCAGAAAGAAGCCCTGTACCGATTAGCAATCAGTCTTTATCCCCTTTTCTCCCAGCTCCTGGCAACCACTAACATACCTTCTGTCACTATGGATTTGTCTATTCTGGACATTCCATCTAAACGGAATCTTCTAATATGTGGCCTTCCGTGTCCAGCTTCTCTCATTAAGCATCCTGTTTTCAGGGTTCATCCATGCCATAGCATGTTTCAGAATTCCGTTTCTCTTTTTATGGTGGGATAAGAGTCCATTGTGTGGATATACTACTTTTTGTTCATCTGTTGGTCAGTTGACAGATGTCCCTGGCTGAGAGAAGTGACCTCATTCACCCAAGTGAGTCCACCCCCCGCTCGCCTCTGGAGTCTGCACGAACGCCAACCCACAGAAAAGCTGATGTGAAAACCAACCCCAAAGAGTTCCGAGGGGATTCAGTGGGGTAGACACTGGGCAGGAGTGAGAGGTGAGCCATGCCTGTCCCCCAACTCCCCCAGCGAAGATGACCAGTGATCTGGGTAAAGCTGCATCTACAAAGCTGCATCATTGCAGTATTTCTGAAATCAGTGGGGGCTGGGGAGGACAGAGACAACCTAAATGTCCAATGATAAGGGATTTGTTTAACAAACGATGGCGCATCCATCCAAGGGAATACCATGCAGCCAGTAAAATGACCTATCTCTGCTAATATTTATTGTGGCCCCCATTGTTTGTGCATTTCACTGGTGCTGACTCACAAAATTCTCGGGTATAAAACGGGGAAGAGTGAAATGAGACAAAGTGTCAATGGCTGAGAGATTCCAAACAGAGTCGAGAGGTTATCCTGGAGGTTATTCTTAGGCATTAAGTAGATATCACCTTGTTAGTGAAGATGTAATGGAGAGGCTGGAGGGAACTGCCTGAAAATGCAGAGCTGTGTTCCAGAAGCCATGTTTCCTGAAGATGATTGTATAATGATATAGCTTTCACAATGTGACTGTGTGATTGTGAAAACCCTGTGTCTGATGCTCCTTTTATCTACCTTGTCAACAGAGGAGTAGAACATATGGAATAAAAATAAACAATGGAGGGGACAAATGTTAAAATAAATTTAGTTTGAAATGCTAGTGATCAGTGAAAGGGAGGGTAAGGGGTATGTATATATAATTTTTTTTCCTGTTTTTGTTTTATTTCTTTTTCTGTTTGTTGTCTTTTTATTTCTTTTTCTGAATTGATGCAAATGTTCTAAGAAATGATCATGATGATGAATATTCAAAAAAAGATAATTGGGAGTAATACAGAGAAGATAGGATTTAACAAATGAATATGAATGCTGAATCATTAAATTGATATCTCTTTTAGTCTCCAGTATTTTAGAACAGCTAGAAGTAAAAACCTAAAATTGTGGAACTGTAACCCATGTCAGAGTCTGAAATATGTTCTACAACTAATTGTGGTGCTGTGCTTTGAAATTGATAGCTTTTTTGTATATATGTTATTTTTCACAAAAAAAGGAAAAAAAGTCGATCATGGTGATAAAAAAAATATTTAAGCCCTCTAGCCTCCTATATTCTGGAGCAGCTAGAAAGAAAAATCTGAGAGGATCATATGTTAGCCCATGACAAACTCTGGGATCTGTCTTGTAACTACTTGTTGAAGAGTGCTTTACGCTATTGTTTTTTTTTTAATTTCTTTGCTTTGTATATATGTTATACGATACAATAAAAAAAGTTAAAAAAAAAAAATTCTCGGGTAAGCCCTGTGAGGTCGGTGCTCTTATGATCCCATTTTATAGAAGCAGGGAAGAGCTAAGTAACTTGCCCAGCACCATGCAGTCAGTAAATGGTGGCAGACCATAATATCTCTGCTCTACTGAATAGCTTAATCTCCTAAATATCTACTCCTCTATCTCCCAAGGTAGAACATTTACTGACACGAGAAACTGATTACCAAATATTGGCTAAGTGAATAAATCAGATGATAGAGCAGCGTGCATCGTGTGAATCAAGCCTTGCTTGTGAGTAGGGGTGTTCTCTTAGCATTTGGAATATGAGGCTTTTTCAGATTTATTTTCCACAAGGAGTATGTTTTTGCTGTCAGGAGGAAAAGTGTTTTAATTTCGTTCACTTAAACAAAAATAAACAGCTTTCCTACGTTGCTGGTGGGAACTCTGCACGCTACATCCCTTAGGGAGGGCAATTTTGCAATATTTATCAAAGATGCATGTGCCTTTACCCTTTGGCTTAGCAATCCCAAGACTACATCTTATCTTGTAGGTAGAGCTGTGCATGGGTGATGTGTGAGGCTGTTCGCCCTTAGTGCTACTTAAAATAGCAAAAAGTGGGAAACAGTGTAAGCCTGCATTTTATAGGGGTCTAGTTAAATAAGATATGGAAGGCATAGATGAAGCTGTAAAAAACAAACAAAAAAAAGAACAAGGAAGCTTTCAACATACTGATAGGGAAAGAGCTTTGGGATATTTTTAATGAGAAAGGCAAGTTACAGAACAGCGTGTTTATAATGTTACTTTTGGGTAAGAAAGAGGGTAGGGAAGAAAGAACCTGTTTTGTGTCTGCCTGTGCTTTATTAAAGAGATACTGGGAGGTAGGATGATAATCAAAATATTTAACAACCGGCACAGAAAGGACCATGGCTGGCCTGGAGCACATCAGCACTGCCGAAAGAATACCCAAGATACTAAAGAAATCGTCATTTATAGGAATGGGGTGAATTAGACTGGTGTGTGTGTGTGTGTGTGTGTGTGTGTGTGTGTGTGTGTGTGAAGCCTTAAACCTACTCTGGGGCATTGCCCTCCATTATATAACCTGGCTTAGCTAGGTAGGAGAAAACAGAGGTGTGCTTGTTTGAAAGTATGATGTACCCCAGAAAAGGCATGTTTTAATCCCTCTCCAATCTTGTGGAAGCAGCCGTTTCTTTGAATCCTGATGCAATCCTGTAGGATGGAAACTTCTGATTAGATTACTTCTATGGAAAGGTGGTGGTGCCTCCAATTGTGGGGGTGAACCTTTGATTAGATGGAGATGTGACGCCACCCATTCCAGTTGGGTCTTGATTAGTTTACTGGAATCCTTTAAAAGGGAAAACATTTTGGAGAGAGACAGAAATGACAAGCCTCAGAGCCGACAGAGAGAGCAGATGTAGATGCTTGGAGAGCAGTTGCTGCAGAGAACAAAGGCATGGATGTTTGGAGATGCGTGGAGCCCAACAGATATCACCATGAGATGTTAAGCAAGCCAGAAGCTGGAGAGAGCCAAGGGAAGCAAAGCGATGAAAACCAGCCCCAGAAAAGCAAAATGAGGAACCCCCATAGGAACAGAAGCTGAAAGCAACGGAGCTCAGGAGCAAGGGACAAGCAGATGCCAGCCACGTGACTTCCCAGCTGACAGAGCTGTTCCAGAACCATCGGCCATTCTTGAGTGAAGGTAACCTCTCGTTGGTGCCTTAATTTAGACATTTTTACAGACTTAGAACTGTGAACTTGTAACTTACTAAATTCCCCTTTTTAAAAGTCGTTCTAGTTTTGGTAGATTGCATTCCGGCAGCTTGCAAACTAAAACAAGAGGTAACCTCAAGTTTTCTGTTGGGCGCAAGGGCCCAGGCATCTCCTATGTTTCCTGGGCTTGGCTCATGCCCAACACGTAGTAGGCACCTAAGTGGCTTGTTTAATTAATAGCTCTCCCACCTGCCTGATTATTCCACCCCCTGGGTAGTAAGCCTCTTACCCACACAAATCTTCCCCGGATAGCTTAAACCTGGAAGTCGCTCCTTCATGAGGCCATATTACTTTAATCAGATAATCAGATTACTTCCTTCCTTTGCATCTGGCAGAGATCAGAATATTAAGCAAAGGGAGATGAAAGCAGAAAGCATCCATCTCAGTGGACAATCCTTTCTCAAACCCCTGTCTCGTCCAGGCCACTGGTTTAGGCTCTACGACACAGCACGCTCTCGGGCTTCTTTCTCTAAGGCAGCGCCATCTCTGCACCCCTGTGCTGGGGTGTCTACTCCTGGTCAATAATTATGGAGCACTCACATGTGTCCATGTTCTGGGTGGAGGGCTTTACAGGCACCATCTCACTGAGACCTCACCATAGCCTTTGTACAGTAAGTACTTTCTTTATTAGCTCTGGGTGCCTGCAACAGAAGCAAAGAGATGAAAGCCAGGCCCAGAAAAGTAAAATGAGGAACCCCCATAGGAACAGAAGCTGAAAGCAACGGAGCCCAGAAGCAAGGGACCAGCAGATGTCAGCCACGTGACTTCCCAGCTGACAGAGCTGTCCCACAGACTGACTTAAGCCGGAGCAGATTTGATTGACTCACACAACTGAAGTTCATGGGCTTCAGGTACGGTGAGATCAAGGCTCTGGCTTTCTCCGTGGTTCCCTGTCCTCCTCTGTATCTGCTTTGTCCTCCCACTGGCTTCCCCCATGGCGGCAGGATGGCTGCCAACCTGCTGCCTGTTTGTGCCAGGGCTCTGTCAAGAATAAGGAAGACTCTCTCCCCAAAGCCACGAATAAGCCTCACCTCCCATCTCATTAACCCAGGTGAGCTTAGACCTGCCAGTCCCGTCATCCAAAGCTCACCCAAGGAGCTTGTGAAAAATTACCAATGCCGAGGACCTCTTTTGTTGCTCAGATGTGGCCTCACTCTCTCTAAGCCCAATATCTGCAAGGGAAATCATGGCCCTCCCCGCTTGGGTGGGACGTGACACGCAGGGATGAAAGTCTCTCCCTGGTGGCATGGGAGGTGATTCCCAGGGATGAGCCTGGCCCTGGCACCGTGGGATCAACAATCCCATCCTGACCAAAAGGGGGAAAAGAGGTGTAACAAATGAGGTATCAGTGGCTGAGAGAGTTCAAATAGAGTTGAGAGGCTACTTTGGAGGTCACACTTATGCAAGCTTCAGTTAGACATTGCTACCTATCATAACTTGCCAAACCCCAACCAAAGCCATTCCTGCCAATCCTAAAGAACACCTAGGGCCTTATATAAGATTCTACAAAGGTTCCATGCACCAGGGTAACTTTCCAGAAACCTACAACCTCCAGATGGGTCCCTGGACCAGAAAAGTCTTGAAACCTAGCCCAGCCTCTCCAGAACATCAGCTAGTTCTATCCACCATCCTGTATTACCGACAGTCCCTTCCAACATGGAAAAGTTGGAACGGCCATAGCCCAACTGCCCCTAAAGAGTGGGAGAAAGATCAAAGGTGATGGTGGAGTTATACAGAGAAGGTAGGGTTTAACAAATCAGTAATATTGCTGAATCATTATATCGATTTTTTTTGAGTCTTTAGTATCTTAGAACAGCTAGAAGGAAAAACCTAAGATTAGGGAACCGTAACTTATACCATACTTTGAAATTTGTTCTACAACTCACTGTTGCGATGTGCTTTGAAATTCATTGTTTTTTTGGATATATACGTTATTCTTCACAAAAAAGAAAAAAAAAGTCGATTGTGATGATTAAAAAAAAAAATTACAGATGCTCAAGCACCACTCCTGTTCAATTAAAGCGAAACTTTGTGGGTGAGGCTCAGGCCATACAGCATTTTTTAATAAAAGCTTCCTAGTGTTTTGTATGTACAGGGAAGGTCCCAGGGCTTGGCTTTGGCCAACTGCCCAGCAACAGAGAGCCAGGCCCAGCTGAATGAGGACATTTATCTGGAAACGTCACCCCCGTGGCCCACTGCTCCTTCCTGCTACCCCATGTCACCATACAACACCAATTAATACTTTCAATAAATCCTATAATTTTCCTGTGAATGGCATAATTGCTTGGTAATTTGTGTGTGTGCTAAAATCATTAATTTGTTCAATGCAAACATCTCACATATGCCACAATTTTTATAAGCCGTGCTAGGATTTCTTGATTTCTTTCTTTTTTTTTTTTTTCCTGAACTGGGAGCTTCTGAAAGTGGAAGGGGTCCAGGTCTTCCATTGCTTCTGAGCAATTGCAAACCTGTCATCTGGCCACAGGCTGGGACAATCGACAACATCCACGGGGCTCCCAGCCCCGGACACGTCCCTTCTGTGGAAGTTTGAGTTTTTGATGCCAATTCTTCACTCCCTGCAGTGGCATTAGACATTAGCTCTTTGCATACGTCCCATCCCTTGACTTTGAACTTGGCTGTAAGACTTGCTTTGGCCAATGGGCTAAAGGCAAACAGAGGCTTGCAATCGGCTTCCATGGCTGGACTTACCCCTGGTGCTTCTGCTGTGGCCACCAGAATAGCCCGCCCTGGGTAGCTGCTGCTCCTTCACTCCAATTCCAAGATGAAACACACAACTGAGCTGTGGTGGCCTTGCTTCCTGGAGCAGGGCTGCACAGCCAAGCCCAACTGAGGGGCAGACTCGTGGGCGTGAGAATACCCCATGTCACTTCAAGCTGCTGAGGTTCGGGGTGTTTTGTTACGCAGCATTAGCGCAACATCAGATGCCTCATACACCTTCTCAGACTTGCTGTGGACTCACGTACCGTCCTCAAGCTGTTTTGGCTCTAGGGGACATTAGGGTCCAGGACAAAGGCAGAGGGGCTGAACAGAGAGCATTTGCCTCCTGGCACCCAATGATCAGACCCTCCTCAGGCATGGAGGAGGGTTTTCCATGGACCACGCGGTGTGTAACACAATAATCACAGGCATGGGTTTTCCTGGAACCAGGCTGTCTGGTTTTGAATCCCAGCTCCCCCACTTATGTGCTGTGGCCTCAGTCAGGTGACTTGGACTCTTCGGGGTCTCAGTTCCTCACCTTTAGAGTGAAGATGATAATAAGAACTCCCTCTGTCGTGCCGATCAAATGATTAATTTGGGTGAAATACATAGAACAGCGCCTGTCCGTTAAGTATGATTCCCTGTTATTAAGTATTCAGCAACCATCGGGGAACTTTCTCACCATTTTGTAGATAAGGGAACTGTTTTGTTTTGTTGAAGCTAGCGAAATGCGATAGACCAGAAATGCGTTGGCTTCTTTAAAAAACATGTTATTATAATGCAATTTTATTGAGATATTTTCACATACCATATAATCCACTTTAAGTGTGCCATTAATGGCTCTTGATATAAGTATATAGTTATGCATTCACCACTGCAGTTCCTATGAGAACAGTTCCACTTGTTCTGAAGCAAAAAATCCCAGACCCCCTTATGTCCCCCTATTATTATAATTTAGCCTTGGTGTAGTGCTTTTGTTACCATGAATGCAAGCATGTTACAATGTTTCTGTTAACTATAGAACTTAGTTTACAGTAATTGTATTTTTCCAATCTACCACCCTATTATTGACTCCTTACAATAGTGATATGCTTTCATTCTAGTTTTCTAATATTGATACAATTAACCACTACTGCTGTCCACTATAGGATTTGCTAAGTTATGCTGTCACTGGGTTGGGGATTTATTACCTAAGGATTTACAGTTCTCAGGCTGCGCAATTGTGACCATCTCAAATGAAACAAAAGATCGCACCTACAACAGATCTGCACCCACAAGATTGGATTAAAGGAACATCAGCTTCCTGCACATTGGGTGGCAATGAATGCCGATAAATGAATGACTGGTCAGGCCTGGCTAGGTGGAAAAGGGGTTGGACAGTAGCTAGACCTTCTTACCCAGTGCCCTCTCTACTTTGCTTGTTTGTTATTGTTGCTGTTGTTTTCACATGGGCAGGCATCGGGATTCGACCCAGGTCTCCGGCATGGCAGGCGAAAATCCTGTTGGCCTGGTTTTTAATCGGGCAGCAGGCCAGTGGGTGAGTGGAGACCTCCCCCAGCATGGTTTTTGAGGAGTGCAATGAGAGCTGCCCTGGGCTGGCCTGGCTGTGCCACGGTCCAGCTGTGTGTCCAGGGCCAGTTGCTTTCCCTCCTCTGAGACTCAGTTGTTCCCAGATCAAAGCAGGATCTTAGGGGAAAGGAAAGCCAGGGAGCAGCAGGGGCAACCAAAGTAGGAGCTGTTCTCTGCCGCCTGCTGGAACATTCCCTCCTTCCCAGAGGGAAACCTGACCCTGCTGAGTTGGCAGATTTTGGGGTCCCAACAGCTGTGGCCCCTGTCCCCAGCCCTGAGCAAACACCCGTCCTTGGGAAAGCCAAGGGCAGGTGCAGGGTCTGCTCCCCAGGCAGCAATGTGCCCTGGCCAGAGCCCAGAAGGGCTGGAGAGCCAGACACATGCAGGCCTCTTCCCCTGGAGAAGGACAGGCCAAGCCTCGTGGCTGGAACCCGGGACAGAGAACAGACATGGAGGCAGAGACCAGGGGTCCTGTCCCAGCTTTAGGGTCCCATGAAGATAACCTAATTCCTCGAAGCCTCGGTTTCCTTGAAATGGGAAGCCTAATTCCTGCATCTCAGAGCTATGGAGAAGCTCCAAAGGGGGATCCTTGGAAGGAGAGACCCTCCGTAAAGAGCTCATGCTCCAGGGAACTGCTTTCTGGACGTCAGCCACCTCATCTAGGGACAAGAGAACAAGAAGTTCAAATGGATCCTTCTAGCCGGGAAAACCCACAAGCCCAACTCCGTAAGAAATCATCACCCTATGCCAGCTTCACCGACGAGGGGCCACCATGGGACTTTTGATGGGGGTCAGTGTGAGGTGCCACCATCACCCGGGACGCTTCCTTGCCAAAAATATCCAACGACTTGATCCAATCTTTCCCAGGACACTGGCAATACAGGAGACAAAGGAACAAATGTCATGAAACAGGGAAATGGCCAGACAAGTCCTGAAGACGGGACATCTTGTAAGACAACTGCCCAGTCGTCACTATTCATTGTCCAACAAAATGGGCCTCACCAGATTAAATCGTGCACATCCTGGTTTGCATGATTCAGCGCAGAGTGGACGTCTGGGGGACCACGAGGGAATTTTGAATATGGACTGTGAGTTAGCTAGAATGAAAATGCATCAAATTAAAATGGCCTGGAAGGCCAGACCACAGGGTGTTTGCAATGACACTCCCCAGATATTTGGAACGGGCTGGTTTTATTTTCTTATTTCTGCTTATCTGCGCATTCCAACTTTCTATGTCATGTGTATACAGCTTTGGTGATAAGGAAGTTTACATTAGAAAGGTTCTTGGCATGGGCCCTAGCTCTAATGCTCTTCTTTGACCTCAGCTTCCTCTCCCAGCTCCTGCCCCACCCTGGGACCTGCCATTCACACTGAGCTCCGCCCTGTTGACTTGGACCAGTCTCCCTTCCCTCCAAACACCGCCCTTCCTTCCCCCCATCTCCTTGCCATGGGGACGGTGAGCTTTCATGGGTCTCTGTGGGACGGAGTGTCCATTGATCATTGACAGCCTCTCTCTTTGCACTCAATCCCTCTGCCTCCCCAGCAGAAGAGAAGAGACTTATCTGGTGGCCAGGATAAGCACAGGCTGCCAGATCTGCCAGGCCCAGCCCTGCCTCTTTTGGAAGCCTTCTCCAGCTCCCAGTCAGGAGCCTCCTGCATCCCGACTGGACCAGGGACCATGGGTGGGTCTGGTGGGTGGGTGCTGAGTTGGAGCAGGGGATCTCGGGAAGCCCACTGGGGCCACGAATCTGAAGACCGGCCATAAGGGAAATGGTTTTGCTCATCGACTGCCTGGCTGTTGGTTGGTAGCAAACCTGTATGGGGAAGAGAAATCCTCTAGTGGGTCCTTTAAAACC
>PVIY010053780.1:0-14522 GCA_004026745.1 Myrmecophaga tridactyla | reverse complement strand
TCCTTTAAAAGAGGAAATATTTTGGAGAAACCTCAGACTTGGGAATCCCAAGAAATCCCAAACTTGGGAATAGTTGCTTCAGAGCTGACAGAGACATGGATGTTTGCAGATGCTTAGGAACAGTTGCTTCAAACTGAAAGAGACATAGATGTTTGGAGATACTTGGAATGCTGACAGAGAGAGCAGATGCCTAGATTCAGGCAGAACCCAGAGACATCACCATGTGCCTTCTTATGAGATGCTAAGCAAACCAGAACTCAGAGTTGTGTCCCAGAGGAACTAAGTGGAGGCCCACAGATACTTAGAGAGGAAAGCACTTGAATCAAGCTGGAAGCAATGGAACCAGGATCAAGGACCAGCAGATGCCAGCCACATACCTTCCAAGCTGGCAGAGGTGTTCCAAATGGCATCAACAAATTGAGTGAAGGCAACCTCTTGTTGGTGCCTTAATTTGGACATTTTCACATCCTTAGAACTATAAACTTGTAACATAAAAATGCCCTTTATAAAAGCTGCTCCATTTCTAGAATATTGCTTTCTGACAGATTTAGCAAGCTAATACACCAAACTTCTCTTTTCTAATATGACATTTCAATAAATTCCTAACACATTTCATATCTGAGCCATCAAGGTGGATGAAAACCAGAACAATGCCTTTCATAATCTCAGGGAAACCATACAAGGCACTCCTACCCTTGTGTCTAACTAGCAGTGAGCTCCTCTTCCAACTGCATGTCCATGACATACAGGGAAATTCTTAAAGAGTATTAATCCAAGAGTATGGAAGAGTCAAGAAGACCACTGGATGCTAAGTATGCAATTAGATCCTGTAGCTTGGGCATACCCACCTTGTCTAAAATCAGTGGTTGCAGCAGTCAAACTGTTGAAGTTACTGCATATACAGTTATACAGGAAAACTTAATCTTTTTGTTCCTCATGCTCTGGAAACTTTCCACAATTTGTCTTTAATTCAACATCTTTCTGCTGCATGACTCACATCTCTCACATGTGTATTCATAAAAACTCCTGCTTAAACCCAGCCAATCTGCTCCCACTTCCTGATAAAGGAGCACCTGATTATGATTGCATAACTCCCATTTAAACCATATTTCCCATAGGCCCAACCTCAAGGTTACCCCAATAGACAGCCCAGATTTAATCTTCTTTACTGATGGGCAATACTTAAAAAACTGAATCCTAGAGCAGATGCCAACTGGATATACCATAAGTACTTTAATAGAGGATTTTGGGAGCAGCATCCATTCTAAAAAAATCTGCCACCCAACAGGCAGAATGAATAGCCCAGACTTGAGCTTGCCAAATATTTAAGTGCTTAAGAGAAAACATTTACACTGATACCAGATGTGCCTTTGGTGTAGTAAATGGTTTTGATATGCTCTGGAAACGAGTGTTCCTTCCATACTCTGGAACTGCCATTGAGACAGAAAGCATGTAGCTGACCTATTGGAAGGTCATTTGCTTCCCAAGGCTATTGAAGCTCTCAAAATTAAAGCTCACACCCATGAAATAATGGAAAGGGCTATGTATAATCTCACTCACATGTCTGTACTTTCGTCAAACATGTCACCAATACCTGAAAGCCATTAAATTTTCAAATGCAACACTTTCCTTTGTCTTCTGAAGCAATGCTAATAAGACAAATGAACCTTATCCACATTTTCCCTAATCACAGAGATTAATATCTGCTAGTAGTGATCTGTATGTTCTCTTACTGGGTAGAAGCCTTCCCTTGTAGACAAACTGTTTCCTCTTTTGTATCCAAGAATATACTTGAAAATATCATTCCAACTTGGGTACCACCACCGAACTTCATTGCAACCGAGAAACTTATTTTAAAGGACAAATAATTCAAGAAGTTTGCAGTCTTCCCTGTATATCAAAGACTTCATTGCTAATACACCTCCCAGGCTTCCTGCCTGGTAAAAAAGACCAATGGGATTATCAAACAATTTGTCAAGCTTAGTGACACACTAAAATTATTCTGGCCAAAAGTACTTATGTTACTGCAGCTCAAACTCCCTCAATCCCCTTTTAAAAGCATAAGCACATATGCCATGACATTGCTACTGAAAGATGTTCCTCACATATTATTTAATAGCCCTAATTAACAATACCTACTTAAATTTTGTGAGGCATAAATAAAGTACTCTGGAACTTATGTTTCACAGGATGAAGGAGGAGAACATTGCCTGAGTTCCAAATGACCCTAAAAATCTGAAGCAGGGAGAGTTTGTGTGTTAGAGAAGACATCAATTTAAAAACTCCTTGGAACCTTCATGGAAAGGGCCTTATCAGGCCTTACTCAGAAAACAATGTGCTAAACTGCTGGTGTAGGCCCTTGGATAAACCTATCTCAACTTAAATAATCACCACCTAATTGTCGGAAAACTATAGCCATTGGTGACCTCAAGTCACCTAAAGAACCTTTCAGATTACCCAAAAGTAGAAGATAACTGACATGATAGCTTCTCCCAAGAGCTACAGAGAAAAAAAAACATGCATTCTTTCTTATTTTTCCTTTCCATTCCTTCCTGCTCTCTTTTTTCACCATCTTTTTTCCCAGCTCTGCAAATAGCTACTAACCTGGGAAATTTGTCAAATTTATGGGTCTGTGCTAATTCTGATTCCACACAAGGGTCTCAATTATTCTCCATATGCATAGACATTCAGATCCAGGTAAGCATAAAGACATATTTCACATAAGCCAATTATTGGTCAGAAAGGGTTGATGCGTAATTGAAAAATATAGGAAATGGATGCCACATTGAAGTTCTCCTATTTTTGAAGAAAATTGAGCCTCCTAGCACAAATCGCACAGACTGTGAAAAAAAATTATCCATGTAAACAAAGAGGTTTATGCACAGAATGTTATCTAAGTCCCATTCCTGCCAACCTTTGCAACCAGAATCTTTGGTATGACTAAGAGGAAAGCAGATGATATCCTCCAACCAATGACATGATAATCAAATCGGGATCTGATGATGAAATGCTTGACATCGAGGATTTTGAGCTAAAGAAAACCATCTTCTCTACAACTGGATATTTGTAGGGGCCTTGGAATGCCAGTACGATCCTTATCTATATCTCTGACAATCATACGGTCTCTCTAGACCAATTCTCAAGCCTCACTTGGATGCAAATCCCTAACAATATCACTAATTCATAACCATTCCAAGAGCCCACTATATAAATATCACTGCAATTTTCATTGCTCACACTTTTCTAATCTCCATTATTTTACAGACTTTGCCTATAAAGATACAAAGTCCTTCCTATGTGGTATTTGAGAGACATGAATGAAACCACTGCATTAAGGGTAGTTCTTTAACTCTCACTCTGCCTGGCATAGGCTACTTCTTCCTGTGTGGAAACAATGCCACAGTAACAGCCTTATTCTGTGACTTAGAGAAGAGGAACCAATCAGAAACAAAAATACATCAAATCTGAGGACCTTCATTTATCAATTCAAAACCAATTTTACCCCCAACAGGTATTATAAAATCCATCCCATTAATTGGAAGTCCTGCTATAGACTGGAAGTTTCTGAAAACTATATTTTGGTTTCATGGAACCCCTCAACTTAAGAAAAGCCTGGGACAGCTACAGGTAGAAACCTAGAATTATGAAATTGCAACCCTTGTCAAACTCTGAAATATGTTCTGCAACTAATTGTGGGGCTGTGCTTTGAAATTTATGGCTTTTTTGTATTTATGTTATTTTTCACAAAAAAAGAAGGGAAAAAAGTCAATTGCGATGATAAAAAAAATATTTATGCCCTCTAGCCTCTTATATTCTGGGGCAGCTAGAAGGAAAAATCTGAGAGGAAGGCATGGTAGCCAGGACAAACTCTGGGATCTATCCTGTAACTATGTGTTGAAGAGTGCTTTGAAAACTATTGCTTTTCTATTTCTTTGCTTTGTATATATGTTATACTATACAATAAAAAAAGTTGAAAATAATAAAAGAAGACTAGAGAAGATTAGTGATGTAAATCTTGGCATCAGAGCTTTTAGAATCTCTCCCACTAATGGGTCTTATACTGATGGCAAAACTGTGTGTGTTTTCTGTATTTTTTCTAAGGGAATAAACTATTTGGTGAGAAACTGAAAAAAGGAAAAGCCATCTGAAACAGGAAAGAAACTATTGCAAGCACCTTTAATAATATTATCAAGGTATTAGAGAACTAACAGCTCCAGGTAATCAGACTAGGGAAGCCTGTCCTGTAATACTCTAAGGAACTTGATAGCTTCACAGTTCATCAAGAAAGAACACGTCCCCTCTTAGGTAAGCCATACTACTTTTATGCAAATCAAGCTGGTAAAATTAAACAAAATATTCAGGATATGAAAAAAGGTTCAGATACTCCATAAACTAGGTCTTAGGGCTTAGGATCTATTTATTTGTTTGCAATTTAGATCTTGGGGAGACTGGTTTAGGGGCATATTCCCAACATTTTAAATCTTCCCTCCTTGTAGTTCTCATAGTACCTTTAATTCATTGTGTTATTTTCAGAATAACAAATGTAGATCAACAGTCACTCACTTCCAAAATCATGCTGGGAAATCAGGCTTTTGAAATCAAGGACTGCACTTATGATGCCTTACAAGACAAAACCTCTGAAAACTACCTCTTCTTACTCCAAAACACTGTTGCCCCCAGGTAACATTCCTCTCCCTTCTTTCAAAAATCTTGTAGCTGACTTCAATGGAACTCAAAATGATACAACCACTTTGGAAGACAGACAGGCAGATTATTAGAAAGCTAAACATGTGCTTATGATATGATCTAGCAATTTTGCTCTGAGGTATTTACCCAAAGGTGATAAAAAAACATTCACGTGTCCATGAATGTTTATAACAGCTTTTCATAATTTCCAAAAGCAAGGAGAAATCAAGACCTTCAGCAGGTGAATGGGTAAAAAGCTATGGGCAACCATACAATGAAATATTGTTCAGAAATGAAAGAAATTAGTTAACAAACCATGAAAAGACATTGAGGAAACATTGCATATTGCTAAATAAAAGAAGCCAGTTTGTGAAACCTGATTCCAATTATATGACACTCTGGTGAAAGCATCTCTTTTCTTTAAGGCAACCATGGGGTTAAAATTTACCATTCTAAATATATAGCAATCATATTTTCTCTGATACCAACCTAACATCAGTAGCATAAATGTATAATTGTCCTATAAGTCTCTTGTATCCTACCTTTTTTTTTACTTATCACATATCTTTTTACATTGTACCTCCAACGCCATTGATTTATCATAACTTTTTATGCATTTGCACCTTCTCAGTAGGAAGTGGAGTTACATATAAACATTACACTACAATAATTCTGGCATGTATAATTACCCAAGTGGATACCTTTACTGCAGTTATCATTTTCTTAAGGTGGATTTGAACCACTGTCTAGTGTCCTTTCCTTTCAGTCTGAAAAATGCCCTAAAAGGGCATGTGCTTTTAGGGAATGTTAGTAATGATGAGCTCCCTCAGCATTTATCTGGGAAGGTCTTCATTTCTCCCTCATTTTAAAAGCAAGTCTCATCAGTTATAAAATTCATGGTTTCACAGTTATTTTCTCTCAGCATCTTATTTCTACCCACTGTCTTCTTGCCTCCAAGTTTTTTTTTAACAGAAATCAGAAATCAATCCAATCGAGACTCCCTTGTTTGAAAGGTATTGCTTTTCTCTTGCAGCTCATAAAACTCTATCCTGTCTTTTACATTAGATGGTGTTCTAGATTGCAAGCTGCCAGAATGCAATGTACCAGAAACAGAATGGATTTTAAAGGGGGAAGTTTGTTAAGTTGCAAGTTTACAGTTCTAAGGCCATGAAATTGCCCCAATTAAAGCAAGTCGATAAAAATGTCCAAATTAAGTCACAAACAAGAAGTTATCTTCACTCAAGAAGGGCCAGTGAAGTTCAGGATTTCTCTCACTACTGGAAAGGCACATAGCAAACATGGCAACATCTACTAGCTTTCTCTCCAGGCTTCTTGTTTCATGACGCTGCCCCGGGTACATTTTCCTTCTTCATTGTCAAAGGACTGTAGCTGCGTGGGCTTTCATGGTTCTGTGGATCTCTGTGGTGACTCTGAAGCTTTTTCCAGAATGCTTCCTCTTTTAAAGAATTCTGGTAAAGTAATCAAGACTCAACTGCAATGGGTAGAGTCACATCTCCTTCTGATCAAAGGTTAATACCCACAATGGGAGAGTCACATCTCTGTGGAGATGATCTACCCAAATCACCAACCTGTAGTACTGAATAGGGATTAAAAGAAATGGCTGCCTCCAGACGGATCAAGATTAAAACATGGCTTTTCTAGGGTACATAATCCTTTCAAGCTAGCACAGATAATGTGATCAATACTGATGGGATGTAATTTTCTGCATGTTTATCCTGTTTGTTGTTCTCTGAGCTTCTTAGATGCATATATGCATGTCTTTTGCTAAGTTTAGGTAGTTCTCTGCCATTATTACTTTGAATACTCCTTCTCCCATCTTACTACCATAACAGGTATATTGCTTTTCTTCACATTGACCCACAGGAGTTAGGTTATTGATCACCTTTTATAATTTTTTTTCTTTCTGCTCCCCAGCATGACTCATTTCAAGTGTCTTGTTTTTGAGTTCACTGATTCTTTCTTCTGCCAGCTCCAAACTGCTCTTAGACACTCCAGAGATTTTTTCCTTTCAATTTTTGCAGCTTCAATTTCAGTAGTTTGATTAGTCAGTTTAACAATTTTCTATTTCTTTTGTAAGACTCCAATACTGCTTGCTTATTGTTTCTTTGATATCTTTGTCTCTTTTTCTGTATTTTCAATCTTCTCCATGAACCATGTTAAGATTATTTTTTTTAAAGTCTTTGGAATGTCCACATTATGGTCATCATTTTTGGTGTTTTCTGGATTTTTATCTTCTTCCTGTGCATGGGCAATCATTTCTTGTTTCTTTTCTTGTTTTGTTTTGTACTCTTTTGTTGCCCACATATTTTTTTTTCTTTTTCATAGTACTTTCTTGTTTCTTATTTTAAAATGTTAACTCTGAGATGACTCTTTTGTCAATGTGTAACCAGATGGTGAGAAGGCAAAGATTTTCTTGTGCTTTAGCCCTCCTATCAGGATTGTATCTCCAAGGAACATGTAGTTTGCAGGGTTTTCCATCTCTTCTGGGTTTGTATCATTTCTTTTACTTTTGCTTATTAGTAGTTTTGAGTTCTATTAAGTGCGGAAGTTTGCTTGTCCCATCTGTTTCTTCCACTGATTGGACTAAATCCAACTGTCAGATTCTCTCCTTGTGAAGACAAATGCTTAGTTGATCATAGATGTAATCAGTCACAGATACAACCAACTGACTGATGGCTTAATAAATCAGCCTTCTGTTTTATCAACCAGTCACAAAGCAATGGTTATACCAGTGCTTGCCTGGCCACCACAACGGGGCCCCATCACCTGGCCAAACTGACCCCTGACCTAACCATCACAGCTGCCAAGAACTTCTTCATGGTTCCACAAGGCAAGCTTTCTTAGCCTGTCTAGCAAATGCACTCTTTCAGCTAACTACCCCCCATAACCCTGAGGAAACACAGTGTCTCTAAGTCCCCTCCACTGTGGCCTTTACCCAGGGGGTTGAAATAATAGCCAACATCAGGACCAGGCCTCCAATGATCTGAAGTTGCAAATCAAAATCTGAAGTTGCTAATCAAAAGCCATGACTGAGGTTAAAGGGTAGTTCACTGGTAGAATTCTCACCTGCCATGTGGAAGACCTGGGTTTGATTCCCCATCCATGCACTTCCCAAAAAAAAGCAAAATAAACAAGCAAACAAACAAAAATGCAGCACATGGTGCTGCAATAATGGGATACTCACATGGAAAAACAATGAAACATGACCCCACCGTACAGAATTAAAAAAAGAGCCATGCTAAGTTATGTGTGTGTCCCCCACCCCCATCCAGTCTTACTGAAGTGGATTTTATGTCCCTTTCTGTCACAAGGGAGATACCCAGGGTTTGCACCCCACTATGGCCTACCATGAGAGTGGGGGATTAGGATGAGAGCCACAAGGCAAAGAGAGCAATTTATTTTCTTTTGCCACCAGGCATCAGTCTCTCTCTTCCACCCTTCCTGGATGCTGTACAGTAGTGTTCTCCTGTGCCTGGAGCTTCAATATAGCTGTTTCAGACAATTTCAGCCTGTTTAGTAGTTGTTCTGTTAGAAGGAACATCTTATTCTACCATTTACCACATGTAAGTGGATATTTTACATCATGCTGTATACATGCAATGTAATACCACTCAGCAACAAAAATGCACACCTTACTAACAAAAACATGGACAAATGACATCAACATTGCTTGAGTTTTATAACAGCTGAACTAAAAGGGTATATACAGCATGTTTCATTTATAGAAATCCCAGAGGAAGCAAAACTAATATAAGATTTCAGAAATAAATCAGTGATTTGGGGGGCAGGCAAAGGATGGGGCAAAATCAATGACAAAAGGACACAAGGAAATACTCTGAGTGATAAAGTTGCTCTCTGTGTTGACTGAGTTACATGAGTGTGAAGAATCATCACAATTACAATCTTGCATTTTAACATTAAATATACTTCCATGAAAATTGATTTAAAACTTCACACTAAAAATGAGGAATGGTGAGTGATGTGCATATCTGATCAAAACATAAGTATTCTTCATAAAACATCAAAATCCAGAAAGGATACACTCTGCAAATTTGATCTATAAAGTTTTCAAATTCAAAATAAAAAAGAAGTGTCAAAGGAGCTCTTAAAGGAAATTTAAGCAATCACTTCCATTGCTTCAATGTAGGAAAAGTACTAAGATGCATAAAAGAATACAAAAATACTCGACAGATATGCCTGCATTCTTGTGTGTAATTTTAATAAGATGTAAAATTAGTAGAATACAAAATTAAGACAGAATAACTTTAACTGAATTGATTTTAAGGATAAAAAATTATTCTAACAGAAGAACAACAGAAAATGGAATGGTGATGCTTTCAAGGCAGATTTTGAGGAAAGTACTGCTAGAGAAACTGGCAGCTGGAGGCTCTCACCATTACAAGTTGAAGTTCAAATCGCCCAACTCTATCCTCAGCACCTAAATTACAGAAAGCATTGGTCATGAAACACAGAGCCAAGTATAATTGCCCCTGAGAGATTTCCCTGAGAGTCTGCCTCCCCAGGACAAACACCTGACCTTGGTCTTGGGAAAACAGAGGTTGAATTTATGGCCAGTCAAATCCCAGCCCAGAAATAGAGACAAGAGGGCTAGAGACTCACTACACAATGACAGGTATCTGTGTTCCCTGCAGCACCTACTATGCACTGAAAACAACCACCCAGAGTGTCCGCCAAGGTCACTGGGGTGTGAAAAGGTGAGTAAAGCATTTTCACCCCTTCCTCTGGGTTGTGGATGAAATATGGAGTTTATGAAACATTTATTTCACAGTTTAAGAATGGAATTGTTCACAGTTTTAGGAATTCGTCATGGAGGTTTACACAATTTTCTAATGGCAACACACTGTAGGTAAATTATACTCCAAGTTTATATTTTTAAAAATGACCAAAGATAAGATTATCATTTTAAAAATTTGGTTTCATGCTCTATTGTACAAAAGGTGTAAGTTTAAGCTTTTGGTAGTTGCTCAGTTTACTCACATTTATTTTTCTCCTGCATTCGATACTTTCTTTACTCTCTTGACCACCTTGCCAATAATGCAAATTTGAAGAATCTAAGAACCATGTCCGTGACTAGAAAAGATTTGGGGGTCTTCCACTTCGCTATGTTCCCCAGAGAGAACTTTGTGAAATGGGTGCAGACATCAGTCCCTTACCCCAAAGTCTACAGATCAACATTCACGAGTAGAAAAAGGTCTTCAGCTTTCAATGAAAGGAAAATATTTCATTCAGCAGGGCTGGGTCTATGGTGGATTCAGCACTTAGATAAGGGCCATCTAATATGGTTGGTATTTACCCTTAAAGTCAGACATTGAGAAAGAGAATAAAATGGGGCAAAAATATGATACAAGGGCTGTAGACAGGTGACCCTTCCCCCAGTGTACCCAGTGGGCATCAAGGCTCACAATGTCTGGGGGCCCAGGGGGAGGCTGTGGCCACAGTGGTGGACCAGAGGCAGCCCAGGTCCCGACAGACCCTCGGCTCTTACAGCTGTGCCGCTGTCCTCTCTGAGGTCTTGTCCTCACTCGCTGCCTTGTTGGGCTGCTCCAGGCCAGTCATGGAAACACTTTCGAATTCCTAGACTCTCCCATGGCCTCTCACAGGAGCTGCAGCCTCGACCACGTACTGTCTTCTCCAGAGGAACACGTTAGAGCTCACTCTGTCTTCCAAGCAGGACAAGGAGTGTAGCAGCATCCTGGATGCATGGAAGGAACCCCACAGCTTGAATGATTCCAGACTCCCTCTACCACAGTTTGTAGTAGAAAGGTACACAATTTATACCCTGTGGCTGTCAGCTCCTGGATCTGAAAAAAAGAGATAAAAATACGTAGCTTTGGATCCCTTCCAAACAGAGTCTAGAGGTTATCCTGGGGGTTATTCTTATGCATTAAGTAGATATCACCTAGTTATTCAAGATGTAATGGAGAGGCTGGAGGGAACTGCCTGAAAATGTAGAGCTGTGTTCCAGTAGCCATATTTCTTGATGATGTTTGTATAATGATATAGCTTTCACAATGTGACTATGTGATTGTGAAAACCTTGTGTCTGATGCTCCTTTTATCTACCTTATCAACAGATGAGTAAAACATATGGAACAAAGATGAATAATGGGGGAACAAATGTTAAAATAAATTTAGATTGAAATGCTGGTGTTCAGTGATGGGGAGGGGTAGGGGTATGGTATGTATGAATTTTTTTCTGTTTTCTTCTTATTTCTTTTTATGAATTGATGCAAATGTTCTAAGAAATGATCATGATGAAGATACAACTATGTGATGATATTGTGAATTACTGATTATATATGTAGAACGGAATGATAAAAAGTTACGAATGTTTGCGTTTGTTTGGTGTTTTTTGGTATTTTTTTTAAATTTAAAAATAAATAAATAAATAGTGCATAGCTTTGGATCCAGCAGGCAGAGAGGCATACCAATATACTTTGCTAGGGTCAGTGTGCAAGCACCTACTGATTACTGATGTATTCGGTTTTTTAGTGTTGTATACCTTTTCTTTATAGACTTTATTTTTTAGAATTTTAGATTACAAAAAAAATTGCACAGAAAGTACAGAGCATTCCTATATACCCACTTTCCCACGTCCACCCCATAGAGTTTCACCTATTATGGCATCTTGTGCTAGCATAGAACATTTGTTGCAGGAGATGAACCAATAAGATAAAATATTATTAAATGAAGCCTGTAGTTTGCATTAAGGCTCACTCTTTGTGTTGCAGAGGTCTATGTTTTTCATTTTATTTTGAAATAATTTTAAACTTATGGGCATAAGCAAAAACAATACTATTTATCTAGATTCTGAACATTTGAATGCAAGTTGCACACATCATACTGCTTAAATACATGTAATTTCTTATGAACAATGTGTATTCATTTACATAATCACCTTAACTGCAGTTATCAAGTTCAAGAAATTTAATATTGATATAAAGCTTTACAGTCTATATTCCAGCTGTTTCTTATAACTCAATCATGTTCCTTTGAGCCTTTTTGCCTCCAACCTAAGGTCTCTTCCAGTATTGTGGATTGCATTGGATTTAATTTTTCTCTTTGGTTTCTCTCTCCTTCATTTTCTAAACTTTCATGGACACATATAAAACAGAAATATTTCCATCCTAACCCCTCCAAAGCAGTAGGATTAGTTATGTTCACAATATTATGGTACCTTCCCTGCCATCCATTACTTGACTTTCCCTTCACCCCAAACAGAAATCTACACACGTTAGGCATTAACCCTATATCCCCCACCTTTATGTATGTAGTCCTGACTTCAAATTACATATTTAATCATTATGAGTCCAAAATCCTGGAGTTATCATTACAGTGTATGCATTTGCTCTCTAGATCAGGTAGGAAGTAAACAGTGGCATTAGAAGGCAGCATACAATGATAGTGGTATCTATATTTGCCTATGTCATTATTTTTATTTCCGCATTTGACTTCAATTTTCTATCGTCCTTTTGCCTGCCAGACGGCAAAGGTATTCTCTTACATTTGTTTTCAGAAATTTGTAATTTTAACTTTTCTCATCAGGCCTATTACTAAATTATTGAGATTTAGCATGGTGTGAGGTAGCAGTTAAAGTTTGTTGGCTTCCATTTGCATATGCAGTACCTCCAAAAAAATTTTTTGGAGAGACTTTTTTATTTCATTAAATTTTCTTGGTACATCACCTCAAAAACCACTTGACTATAGATGTAGAGGCTATTTTTGGACATTTATTGTTTCGTTGATTTACCTGTCTATTCTGGTGCGAAAATGAAATTGGGATTATTGTAGCTTTCGTCAATGTAGTCCTGAGATCAGGAAATGTAGCTTCTCCAAATTTGATCTTTTTTCAAAACTGTTTTGTCTGCTGCAAATCCTTTTGTGTTTCTAGATCAATTTTTAGAATCAGCTTTTTAATTTCTGCTTTAAAAAATGGCTGCTAAGTGGGTTCGATTCCTGGAGTCTGCCCATGTCAAAAAAAAAGGAAAAATGACTGCTGGAGTTATGATTGAGATTGTGTTGAATCTACAGATCAGTTAAAAGACGATTGACATTATAATAATGACATAATAATAATATGCAGTCTTCCCATTCATGAAAGTGGTTTATCAATTTTTAATTTCTCTCAACAATTTTCATAAATGTCTAATTACAGATCTGTGTTTAAATTATCTTTCCTTGCACATCTTTTCAAGTCTTACTTATTTGTACATCTCATAAAATGAGTTGGAAAAGGGGTGGGCCATGGTGGCTCAGCAGGCAAGAATGCTTGCCTGCCATGCCAGAGGACCCGGGTTCGATTCCCGGTACCTGCCCATATAAAAAAGAAAAAATGAGTTGGAAAAGGTTTCTCCTCCATTGCTTACTGAGCTTGTGTAATCTTTATATTATCTCTTCTTTAAATGTTAGCATCTAAGTGAAGATTATTTTTATAATGAATTCAATTTCTTACACCCATATACATGATTTAGATTTTTCCTAGTTCTTTTTGGATGGTTTTGGTAGATTGCATTTTTCAATGTATTTATGCATTTCATCAATGTTTTCAAATGTATTATCAAATGTGATAATTCCTAAAGATTATCACAATACTCCCCTATTAATCTTAAGGTCTATATGATATGTAATTATATTCTCTCATTCTTATTAGTGGTAAATACTGTTTTCCCTCCTTTTTGTTCTTAATTAGTCCTTCCAGACTCTTATCAAATTGTCAATCTTTCTATATCACAAGGTTCTTTTAAATTTATTTATCCTTTCTGATGTTTATTTTCATTTTATTGGTGTCTGCTCCTATCTTTATGATTTTTTGATTTTTATTTACTTTGTATTTATCTTGCTTGGCTTGTTGCTTCTTAAATTAGAAATTTAGATTAGTGATTTTAAACCTTTCTATTCTCTCTTCTAATATATATTTAATTGCAATATAAACTAATTTTTTAAATTCTCACCAATCACTGCTTTGTCTGCTTTCCATAAAGTTTGATATGATGCAGTTGTTTAATAATTCCATTCAAAATATTTCTTAATTTTTTCATATTTATTTTTTGTTGTATGTGTTATTTAGAAATTTTTCATTAAATTTCCACATAGCTGGAATTTTTCTAGTTATCAATTGTTAATATGTTGTCTGAAATCATTCAATATTTTGACATTCAATCATTACAATATTTTAAAATAAATTGAAACTAATTTTATGGAGCACTATATATCTATATTCATTAACATCCCATGTGTTGGATAGCCTGGAGAGACCAAAAAAATCTAACAAAAATAAATAGCTGAGAGTGAGATATGAGGACATTGCTGAGATATACTTAGGAAATTTAGCTTGTAAGCCTTGGGAGTAGTTTGGATGAGAGGTGAGCAAGATGTAAAACACTGTAACTTGCTGATTGAACAAATGTCTCTTCAGTACCTCCTATGGCTAGGAACTAAACATATGGCAATGAACCAGAGAGGTGAGGCCCTGGTCCCATGGTGCTTACACCTGAGACTTGGGTGGTTGAGGGTCCAGGTGCGTGAGATATCTGCACTGAGGAAGCAAGCACAAGATGGACTTAGGGGGTAATGGCTGTGAGTTTGAGTTTGAAGCACCTGTAGTTGATCAAGGCAAATAAGACCCAGAAGGGCTTAGGATTCACAAATCTATAGTTTGGGAGGGAGATCACTTGAAGTGACAGATCTGCAAAATGTCAAAGTGTGAGAAGAATCAGCTCCCAGAGTAGGATGATGGACCAAGAGAACACAAGGTGAGGAAAGATGCCCAAAGGCCATCTGTGAGGCATCTTACAC
>PVIY010053779.1:0-14516 GCA_004026745.1 Myrmecophaga tridactyla | reverse complement strand
CTTGGGCCACCACAAAACCGATGCCGAACTTTCCTCAGAAGTTGCTGGGCACCCTGTGGGGGAGGGGGCAGGGACAGGCAGTCCCCGGCCCTCCCCCCAGCTCCCGGGGTCTGGCACTGGCCGCCTGGCACGGCGGGGGCCCTCGGCCGGCTCCGCTCGGGCGCCTTCCAGGCTCTCCTGCCTCCTTCTCTCCCTCCCAGACTTCGGGAAACCCTTTCCCCGCCCCTGGCTCCCTCCTCCCCCTGCCTCCGCCCACTGCTCAAGCCCAGGGGGCCACCTGGTCAGTGAGGGGTTAAGGCAGAGAGGAGGGGTCCAGCCCGGTCTTAAAGGGGCCCTGGGGGGAAGCTGAGGAGGGGGAAAGGGTCCCTGGTGGCTGTGCCTCTCATCGTGGAGCAGTGAGGCAGGGAGGCTGTGTGTCTCCGTGTCCCAGCTCTGGGCGCTGTCCCTCTGGGCTCTCTCTGTGTCTGGTAAACATTCCTCCACAACTCCACTCCCCACCCCACCTCCAAGCGGCGGGACGCATGCCCCCTCCCCCCACCCAGCGGTCCCCCACCCAGCCCAGCCACAGCCAGGCCTCCCCAGGCCCTTCACTCCCGCTCACACTCAGAGCTCCTGGGACAAGGACACATACACACGCTCAGACACGGACCTGCAGAGGCTGGGACAGGCAGAGACACGCAGGGGACCCGGGACTCGCAGGGGCATGCTGTCCGCCCACAGGCATGCTCAGGAGAGCCGGGTGAGGGACTTGGCTCCCCGAGAAACCTCTGCAGCGGGGACACCTGGGGGCCAAGGACCCTCAGACACATAAGGCGCACACGCACACACGCACACACAGACATGCCAGAAGACAGGCACGCTCCCAGGCCGGTGAGCATTAGAGTCAAAGGCGTGGGAAAAACACACAGACACACATATAGGCAGAGAGCCTGGAAACATTGACAGGGACAGACAGATGTGGAGGGAAACGGAGTCACAGGTGTACCTGGAAATACTGATCCACGGACGTGGGGAAACTTGAGTGCGTTCAGCTACACAGAAACGCTCACAGACATGCCTGGGACCATTCCTGCAAGGAAGCCAGAGTGGCTCCTGGTGTAAGCCCACCCCCCAGCCCTGGGCCCTGTAACTTCCCAGATAAGCCCCCTCCCGCCAACAGGCCCTGACCCCATGACCTGTCCATTCCAGGGAAACAGAGGGACTGGACTGGTGGCTCCTTGGCTCTATCTCCGTTCCCTCAGTGCTGGGCCTCCCCAGAAGTGTGATGGAGCAGACAGAACCCCAGACAGGGAGGTGGGGTGGGGGTGGGAGTAGGGTGGCCAGGCTCCTGGATTTGCTGCGTGGCAATGGACTTGGATTACAACAGCAATGTGGGCTCCCAGGGCTCCGTGGGGCGATGTCTGGGTCCTCTCTGGGCGATGTCTGGGTCCTCTCTGGGCCCCGTGGTCAGCATAGGACCAGGCCGGTGTCGGCGGGTGAAACCCCAGGGGCAGTCTGGCTTGCTGGGTAAGATCTGAGCCTTGGCATCCCCTAGACATCCGGGGTTGGAACCCCAGCTCTATCACTAACCACCGGTGACCTTGGGCAAGTGACTGCTCCCTAGGCCTCGGTTAGTCCATCTGTAAAATGGGAACAAGCAGAGAACCCCCTCAGCAGGCTGGAAGGGCAGGCAGATGACCTAGCCAAGGTACCCACTGTCCTTAGCAGGTGGGGCCGGCACTGACAAGGCACTGATGGCTCTCTTGGCAGCTCAGCTCTGTGATCTGGGGTTGCAGGCTGGCCTGGTGGGATTGTGTCCCAGCGGTGCAGAGCCAGCGCCTCTGTGTGTCATCTGTGTCCCTGGGTTTTGCATACAGGGGTCTGCGTGAGAGTGGGCTGGGAGCTCATTTCTCTGCTCCCGGCCTCTACTGCACACCTCAAGGTCCTACCTATTTCACCCCCAATGCCTCCCACCCCACAGGGTCCAGCCCCAGCCTCTCCCACCCGGGCCCCTGCCCTGTCCTCCCCTCTTGCTCCCGCCACCCTGCTTCCCGCCCACCCCACAGGCAGAGGGCTGTTTCTGAAATACAAGACTGGGTCTCCTGCTTAACTTTGGCCTCCCTCACTGCCTGCGAGGTGAGCTCCCAGCTACTCTGTAGGTCCAGCCTCGTTGAGCTGTCTCATTTATGTCCCATTTCAGCTTCTGTCTTGCCTTCCAAGGCTGATCCTCCAGGGCAGGCCCCACCCTGCAGTCAGTGCTCAAGTCCTAGGGTCAGCCTCACAAACCTCTCCCCATCCCTTTTCCCCTTCCCAGCCCCGTCCCGCTGGGGTCCAGCCCTCTGGGCCACCCCTCTCTCTCCAGCCCATCTCCCAACACGGGCCATGTTTTTCAGTCTCCAGTCAAACCCTTTCCCGCTCTTGCCCAGCCTTCCACGACAACCCCCCAAACTCTTTATTGAGGCCTTCAAGTCCCCTTATCTCCACTGGACACTCCTGCCCCCCATCCCCAGACTTCTTTTACTTCCTGACCCAAAGAGCCTCCTCCCAGGCCCCAGAGCCTCCCCAGCCAGCTCCCCAGCCCTCTCTGGAGTGGCTGCCTGCCCCCCACCCCCAAGTCTAATCTAGGTCCCATGTTGCTCACTCTTACGCCCTGTCCTTTTCTTTGGCAACACGGCATGGGCTATCATGACGTATTTATTGGTGTGATTATGTGTCTCATGTCTGTCTCCTCCTGTTGGTCTCTGGGGTGCTGCGAGGGCAGGGACTGGGTATATCTCTATCCCCACCACCCTTTAAAAGGGTTGCCATAAATGAATAATTGTGGCATTTTTGGAGGGGGGGGGTGGGAGTTGCAAATATGTCCAAAAGTCTCTCTTCACTTGTGTGAATCTGCTGGGGATTCCATATTCCAGGGGGAAGAGAGACGACAATCATAAATATTCATCGGGAGGTGAGATGGGCAGTGAAGAAAAATAAAGCAGGGGGAGGATGGGGAAGGGCAGGTGTGCCATTTTAGAGAGAGCAGTAGATTGGGTTCTGAAGTAGATTAGGAAAAATGAGCCATGTGGGGGAAGAGTGTTTCAGGCAGAGGGAACAGCCAATGCAAAGGCTCAGAAGCAGGAGCTGTGGGAAGACAACTGTGGCCTGAGCAGATGAATGGGGGTGGGGGTGGGGTGGGGAAGAGGAAGGAGGTGAGATAAGAGACCAATCCCGTTGTTCAGTGTCTTGGCCTGGTGTGGACTTGGGCTTTTATTCTAACTTGGTGGGAGCCATGGGGAAGAGGGGGGACAATGAGGGAGCAGGGGAGAGAACTGGTTTGATTTATATTTTTAAAGGATCCCTCTACTTAAGCCAAAAAGTGAAAGGTTGATGAGGAACTTCCTCACGGAGAGATTAGGAACTGGACCATCAAACTTCAGCATCCCAAACTGTGGGACCACCAGTGATTGTGATGTGACACAACAAGGGATCTGGCATCTTTGGGGCAATTCCCAGTTCACAGGAGGTCCTGGAGCGGAGGACACTTTAAACAGCACCATGAAGATGCCATCAGCCAAATCCAGAATATGAGAATGTGTACACGGCAAAAGACTGATTTCTGCCCTCCCCCACCAAGAAAGAACATAAAAAAGGTTGGGGGAGGGAAAAAAAAGAAGATAAAATCAAAATAAAAAAGGGTGGGGAACTAATTTAAAAACCCAAAGTGACGTTTCAAATGAGGGCTCTGTGTGGTGGGCCTTTCTTTGCATCCTTATTTGAGCAAGTCAACTCTAAACTACATTTATGAGGCCAGTGAGAACATTATATTTGTATTTGATATCACAGAATTGACAGCTGTGATTGGTGTGACCACAGTATGTAGTTTTGATTTTTAAAGTCAACGTTGGCTAATGATAAATGCATTATCCAAGTATTAGGGGAAGGGGCACTGATGTTGAAAAGCATGAAAGAGCTGAGATAGACGGTCAGGTGGCTAGAAATGTGAGAAAGCAATGTAGCAAAATGCTGGTGGGAGAACATGGGAAATGGCACATGGGCATTCCTTGTCAAGTCCTTCTATTTTTCTTTCTCTGTGTTTGAAAATTTTCATAATACAATATTGGGGGCAAAATGTCCTTAGCGGTTAGAGCTGCATATTGATTATTTTCTAGGAGGTGCTTGAAAATAATCTTAAAAAAATGTGATAGGTGAAATCAAGGGACAGATGAAATAAAAATAGCAAGAAGTTGATGATTTTTATGGGGGAGGGTGATGGGGACAGGAGGGTCATTGGGCCGTTCTCTCTCTTTGGGGTGTGTTTAAAAACTGCCATGCTCTATAGCAAATAAAAAGACGTCTCTGGTTTCCCGGACAAGAGAAGACAGAAAAAAAGGGCGGTGGGAGAAGCAGGCAGAGGGGCTGTAAGTCTCTGCTTTCGGACTCGGGGAGTTCCCAGGGCGTGGGCCGGCTTTTCCCAGGCCTGCAGCCCGGCTTGGGTGAGGCTGGAGCCCTTCTCCCTGCGCCCCCCTTTCCCCCCCGGGCCCAGCCCTCCCCCTCCTTGGCCCCCACAGCCGGGCTCCACATCTGGTGCTGATGTCAACAGCCGGGGTGGGTGGGGACCATGTTTTTCGGCTCCAGCCCGGCCTCGGGGGAGGGGACTGGGAGGGGTTTCAGACACGGCCACAAATCCACACGCGTCACAAACCCACACACAGGCCAGAAACCCTTTTATTGCAACGGGGGGACCTTCAAGCCACAGAGGGGCCAGGCCCAGCCCTTCCCGCGGCCCCCCTGAGCCCCTTCCGCTGGGTCTAGCTGGGACTTGGACTCTGGGGCTTGTCTGGGAGAAGAGGCTTTGGGGGTGGGTGGGTGGGCGGGGGCTCCTCTGCTCTGAAGGCCCCATGTGGCCAAAATCCCCTGGATCCTAGGGCCGGCAAGCACAGCTGCAGACTGGGCACGTGTTTGTGTTTGGGAGACTCCGGAACGGTGGAGGGTTGGGGGAGCAGGGCTCGAGGGCTGAGGGTGGGACGGCGTGGGTGATGACCCTCCACGGGAGGAAAATACTTGGAGGAGGGGCTACCACGGCGTCCCGTCCCACGTCCGTGTAACTCAATGGCTGGGGAGTGTGGCCTGTCTCGTGCCTGGAGAGGGGGCGGTGCAGGGAGGGAGCGGGCATTAGGGCCGTGGACAGGAGTGGGGTCTCCGTGTGCCTGTGTGGAGAGCCAGGAAGGGCTGCTCTTTCTCGTACCAGGCTCCTGGAGACAGCAGCACCTGATAAATTCAGTGAATGAGGAGGGGGAGTGGGCCGTGTTCACACGTGGCCGTGTCTCCGGAAGGATGCGGGCCGTGAGTCTAGGGGCTCTGGGCATGAGCTGCTGGGTTACCTGGGCCTGTGGTTTCAACACCCAATGGACCCAGTTTACACCTGTAGGGGGCTGAGTGGTTGAGCCCCCACCCCTGCGGTTGGGTGGCTCTGCCTGGGGGTGTGTCCCTGTCAGCCCTAGACACATGGGATGCAAATCAGTGCGTCTGACTCTAGGAAACAGCTACAGGTGTGTGTATGTGGCTGCCCGCGGGTGTAGACTTGCAGCCCTGGAGATTCGCCCACGTCCACACCCGCCATTGAGGCCGGCACCCAGCCCGTGGCAGCTGGCTGCCTCCTTCATCGGGTCCACAGTTGTGGCATGGGGGTCAGTGGGGTTGGACCTGCAGCTGGAAGGCCGGGGGGATGTTGGCAAAGCCGCTGACAGCTGGCTGGAGGCTCAGGGTCCCCGGCGGGCACGGGCTGCCCAGGGAGAAGGCCTGCAGGATGGCGGCGAAGAGGAGAAAGAGCTCCGCTCGCGCCAGGCCCTCCCCGAGGCAGACGCGCTTCCCTGGAGAGGAGAGAGGGAGCCGGGGCTGAGCTGGGTCTCCTCACACCCAGGCCCACGGAAGGAGTGGTGGGCACTAGGGGGGTGTGGGGGAGGCGCAGCGGGGAGGGTGCCCCCAGCCGGCGCCGACGCCCAGAGCCAGCCCAGAAGGGGCCCGTAGATACCTAAGGAGAAGGGCAGGAATGCCTCGTGCTTCTTGAACCGTCCTTCCTTGTCCAGAAAACGGCCTGGGTTGAATTCCTCTGGCTGCTCGAAGACCTCAGGCTCATGCAGGACGGAGCCAAGGAGGGGAAAGACCTCCGTGCCCTGAAAGGAAAAAATAAAACCACAGTTCTCATTTCCCCAGTCCGTTTGGTGACCAAGAGGAGAATCCAGAGCCCAGGGAGACACGTTCCTAAAACGTAAGGACTGCCCCAGCATTTATTGAGTGCTTATTACAGGAAACTTATATATTATCTCATATATAAAATGTATGTTTTACACACACACACACACACACACACAGTAACTCATTGAATAAGCTGAGGAGGTAGGAACCTAATATTATCCCTGTAAATGAGAAATTAGGATTTAAGGAATGATTATAATTGCTGAATCTTTATAGAGATACCCCTTTTTACTTTCTGGTATTTGGAGTAGACAGAGGAAAATTCCTGAAATCTCTGAACTGTAGTCCAGCTTCCTTGATCTCTGATAATGACTGTATAGCCCTTATCGTGTGTCCCTGTGATTGTAAAAAACCTTGTGAGTGACCCTCACCTGTACCCATTTTATCTAGTTTTTCAACTTTAGAGTCTTGTGATCACTAAAGACAGCCCCTAATGTTTATTAATGAAGGGTCTTGGGCCAGCCCAGACCAGCGCACTCCAATCCCAAAGTCATCTTGATAACCAAAACTATCTGATCACAGTGGTCCCACCCGACAGGCTCAGTAGCTTAGACTTTAACCTAAAATAACCTGTGCCTCACTATAATACCAAAAGCAGCTAGAAGGAAAAATCTGAGAGGATGGTATGGTAGCCCGTGACAAACTCTGGGATCTGTCTTGGAACTACTTGTTGAACAGTGCTTTGAAAACTATTGCTTTTTTCTTTCATTGCTTTATATGTATATACTATACAATAAAAAAGTTTTTAAAAATCACACGCATCATCATATATGATTTTGTGACTATGCATGTAATCAATCTGCACATGCTTAATGGTTTGATCACCTCTAATTACATCATCTGGGGTCACTGTGCTGAATATCCTAAAACTTGCCCATCTTTTGATACTATAAAACTATCAGAATTACTGCAGTTTGGGGAGACAGATTTTTGGACCGATAGGCCACCTGCTCTCCTGGTTTGCCCTAATAATAAACTCTTTCTCTCTTTGAAATGCTGATATCTCAGGAATTGGCCTCTGAGTGCATTGGGTGAAAGAATCCACCACCTTTGTCCGGTAACAATTTGGTGACCCAGATGGGACAAAGATTTATAACGAGTCCAATGGCCGGAAGTTCTGAAGCCCCAGCAGAGCAGGTAAACAAAGCAACCAAGACTTTTGTGGCCACCAGATCTTTAGTCCAGAGGCTTGGCAATAGTTTTATTTTCACTGTTCTGCCCAAACTCCAGACCCTTTTGGCACCTTAAAAAGCTTCAAAGAGAGAAACTCCTTCTAGTTCCAAGTCCAGACAGCTGACTGGGTTAGTGGGTCATCAGGGTAAAAAGTGGATCAGGTAGTTCGGTGGGACCTGATTCTAGAAAGATCCCCCTTGCTCCTTGCTCTGACCTCTACACTTTTCTGTTTTCTGGGTTCTGGATGGGGTTTGAGGCCCTGACCTGAGTCTGTCTGTTGCATATACTACTGGAAAATGCCATCCAACAATTAACTGATATTTAATGAAATTAAGTATGCCTGTTTAACTGTTAACTGGTGTGTTACCTAGGCACAGTGTTAAACCGTTGTTTAATTGTTAATCGGTATGTTCTGTCTACTTATTAATGGGTCTGTTACTTAAACATATAGTAAGTGTTAAGTATCTTTAAATTTGTTAGTTGGTGTCTTTACTGGCTTTGTATCGGTCAAGGGTTCCTAATTGTTCACCGATTATAGGAATTCTTTAAAATGGGAACCTTTGGGCTGTGTTGAAAATTGGAAAGATTTTAGCTATGAGTCTATGACAAAAAGGCTTATTTATGTAGCAGTCTGCCCTCAATACAATTTAAGATCAGAGGAGAAATGGCCTGAGAATGGCTCTATAATTGTTCTGCAAAAAGGCAGAAATGGGATAAGATAACGTATATTCAATCCTTTACTTGTCCCTCTCAAAAGTATTTCTGTGTTTCTCTTTTTTGTGTGTCTATCTGCTTATTCAATATTTTCTCACACCTCCAGATTGTAATAGCAAATTAACAAAACAATTTTTAAAGAGCTCTGCTTGAATGGCTTAACAATGAAACTAGTGCTCCTGGAGTCCCAGAAGAAAAGAAAGCCTCTGGGCATCAGGGTTTTCGTAATTACTGTAAACAAACCTGGACATTAGAAAGGCTCCACCACCATTGTTGGGTAACACTTTGGTGATCCAGATAGAATAAATAGCGTTTCAATGGCTAAGAGATTTCAAATCAAGTCGAGAGATCATCTTGGAGGTTACTCTTATGCAAGTTTCCGTCGGATATTGCAAACTGCCACTGTATGGCAAGCCCCATCCAACAGTGTTCCCAGAAACCCTACAGGATACCCTGGGCTCTGTAAAAGTGTTACTTATTACGTTTATCTTTCAGAGGCTTAGAGCCTCCAGATTCTTCCAATGCCAGATAAGCTCTGAAACCCAGAAGCACCTGTCTCTCCAAGACCAACAACCAGTTTCATCCCTCTGCCCCATAACATCATCACCCTTTTTCCAACAGGAAGATGTTAGAAGAGTCATCACTCAAATATCCCTCAAGATTAAGAAATAACTGACAACAGAGAAGATAAGATTTAACAAGTGAGTGTGACTGCTGAATAGTGACATTTCTTTTAGTCTCCAGTGTCTTGCAGCAGCTGGAAGGAAAAACTTAAAATTGCGGAAATGTAACCCATAACAAACTCTGAAATCTGTTCTATAGCTACTTGTCACATGTACTTTGAAAGTTATTGCTTTTTTGTATAAATGTTATATTTCGCGATAAAAAAGAAATAACAAATGAGAGGGAGGAGTTGTAACTGAGAAATTAGGATTTAAGGGATGATTATGGTTGCTGAATCATTATATAGATATTCCTTTTTACTTTCTGGTATGTTGGAGTAGACAGAGGGAAATTCCTGAAATCTCTGAACTGTAATCCAGCTTCCTTGATCTCTGATAATGACTGTTACAGCCCTTATCGTGTGTCCCTGTGATTGTAAAAAACCTGTGACTGACCCTCACTTGTACCCGTTTTATCTAGTTTTTCACCTTTGGAGTCTTGTGATTACTAAAAACAGCCCCTAATGTTTATTAATGAAGGGTCTTGGGTCAGCCTAAAACCAGCTCATGCCAATTCCAAAGTCATCTTGATAACCAAAACTGTATCTAATCATGGTGGTCCCACCTGACATGCACAGTAGCTTAGACTTTAACCTAAAATCACCTATGGCTCACTATAATACCAAAAATCCTTTATGGCTCACTATAATCCTAAAAATCACGCCCATCATCCTATTCAGACCGCCATTTTCTTACGTATGTTCTGTGACTAGGCAGGTAACCAATCTGCGCATGTGCAATTATTAAATCACCTCTAATGGCATCATCAGGGACCACTGTGCTCATTATCCTAAACTCTGCCCATCTTTTGAAACTTTAAGACTGTCAGAATTACTGCAGTTCAGGGAGACAGATTTTGGGGCCGATAGGCCACCTGCTCTCCTGCTATGTGCCTAGCAGTAAAGTTTTTCTCTCTTTGAAACCCTGGTGTCTCAGGAATGGGTCCTTAAGCACCTTGGGCAGAGAAGCCACCGCCTTTGTCCGGCAGCATTGGCATGCTAAAGATGGGAAAACTGAGGCCCAGAGGATTTCAGCAACTTGTGCAGAGTAACCGTTTGGATATGGTGGAGCTTGGCATTTTTTACTTTGTAAACATTTTTAAAATTTCAAATTTTTTTTTTTTTTTGCCGTGATTCAGCTGTGTCTGTCCTATGCCACCTAGTCCAGCGTCCAGCTTTTTGCCACTTTTTGCCACTGTGGTCTTTTGGGAGTGGGGATGGGGTGGGTGAAAGGGGGCTGTCTATGGGGGCTCCCCTGCCCAGGTTTGGGGAGAGTGGAAGCCCCTCTAGACAAAACAAGAACTCCCATGTTCCTGGGGCTGGGTGGTGAAGGATGAAGGTGGGAACGGCTGGGTAGGGGAGAGGACCTTTTCTGCTAGGGACTCTGGTAAGCAGGGGGTTGGGATTGAGGTCGGAAGGTGAATAGTCTCAGAAGACATTGCCCTATTAGTGCTGTTAAAACAAGAGAAAGGCAGACTGTGTCGTGGTTACAGTGTAGGCCCTGGGTTCAAATCCTGCTTCCACCGCTTGCGGGCTTTGTGGCCTTGGCACATTTTCTAATCTTCCCAGGCCTCAGTTTCTTCATCTTTAAAATGGGTACAGTAATGGTGCAGGGTTGCTTTGAAGATTAAATAAGGCAATGCATACATAATGATATCATCTGGCACAGGACAGGTCCTCAGTTATTGTCACCGACTGTTATTTCTATCATTATCTGTAGCTATGGTAGCAGTGGCTGCTGCCGTGTACACAGAATCTGCCCCTCTGCCCTCCATGCTGTACCAAGAGCCAAGCTGCTGCTTTACAAGCATTATCCCGTTGGTTGCTTTAAACCCCAGTTGATACTTGTTATTGTTTCCAATTTAGAGAAGGGGAAATTGAGGTCCAAAGGGTGAGTGATGCACCCTAAGTCCCAGCTACAAAATGGCAGAGCTGGATTCTAACTGCCACCGGTCTGATTCCACCGCGAAGTGGACGCGGAGGTGCTTCTGGTTTCTGGGGGAGACACTGCCCCCTGGTGGTACTTCCATGAAGCTGCTCCTCGAATAGGGGCAGGGAGGGAGCGTGTGTGTGTGTGTGTGTGTGTGTGTGTGTGTGTGCGCGTGTGCGCGCGCGCGCGCGCGCGTGCGCCTGCAGTACGAGCTGAGGAGTCGCGTCTAATTCTCAAATTGCTTCTCGACCTCTCACCTCATCAGAAGATCCCAAACACCTTGGAAGAAGGTAGAATTAGAATCCCTGGGGCACAGGGACACAGGCAAAGGGCAGGAGAAATGCATGCAGAAAGAAACAGAGAGGGAGACAAGAGAAAGTGAGGGAAGGAGGGAGAGTGAGAGCAATACCAAGACCCAGAAAAAAAAAGTCAGGGAAAAACAGAGGCACCCACAGACTCAGGTCTGGAGACACAGCCCACGCCGGGCAGAGGCTGGGGAGCCGCCCTGTACACCCACCTTGGGCAGGGTGTAGCCCCGGAAGCGGGTGGTCTGCGTGAGGGCCCGGGGCACACCCATGGGCAGCAGCGCCAGCAGCCGCTGCGCCTCATGCAGGACGGCGTCCGTGTAGGGGAGGTGGGCGCGGTCCCCCAGGCCTGGCAGCCGGCCGGGCCCCAGCTCCTGTGTCAGCTCCTCCTGGACACGCGCTGCAGGCCGAAAGGACGGGGGCTGGAGGTCAGAGGCAGAGTGGGGGCCTGCAATCCTCCCGACTTCTCAGGCAGCTGTGGTTTGGGGCGAGGCCAGTGGGCAGGCAAGGGAAGGTTCCCACACCCCCAGCCTGTGTCCCCCCACATCCTGGGTGCTGGGCATTTAATCTATCAGGCCCTAATTCCCCCCCAGCAACTCTGTCAGTTAGACCCTTTACCTATCCCCATTTCCCAGGTGAGGAAACTGGAGCCCAGAGAGCCAAAGTCATTTGTTACAAGTCACGATGGAGTCCACTCCACCAGGTCCCCGATCCCATCTTTGGGGGCAGTGCACCAGCTGCCCTGACAGCATTTAACTCAGCTGGGGGACCTTGAGATGCTAGCGCATCTCTAGGCCCGGCCTGGCCCTTTCCTTTATGGCTTCAGTTTCTTTTTCATCTGGTGATTCCATTTTTTCTTTTCATCTTTAGTCTCAAGCCAGCTGTTCTCATGGCCTCCTGGATGTCTTTCCCCAGGTGTCCCTCAAGCCTTCCCACTCAAATTGTCCCCAGCTGGCTTTGATGTCTCCCCTGAAACTAGCTCCTCCTCTCTCCTGTGCCCCCACCTCAGTACTGACCTGCCGTTTCCCAGAGCCCTGAGCCTGGCTCCCTGTCATTCTCCCCGACATTCCCACTCTGCCATCTTAGTGCCTTCCCCACTGCCCCCTTCCCTCCCTGCTATTGGTCCCGCCCTGTCCTCGCCTGCAGGTCCCCATCCTAGGTGCCTCCCTGGGCTTCTGGCTTCCACTCCCACCCCTTGCAATCCACCTTCACAGGGCAGCCGGAAGGATTTTTCCAAAATGTAAAATATGGCCCTGCCCTCCCCTGCTTAAGGTTCTTCCATGGCTCCCTATGGCTCAGGACCAGGCACAAAACATAACACCAAGGCAGCGAGTCCCTGTATGAGTCTCATTTTACTTTTTAAACATTTTTAAAATTTCGATTTTTTTTTTTGGCTGTGATTCAGCTGTGTCTGTCCTATGCCACCTGGTCCAGTGTCCAGCTTTTTGCCACTTTTTGTCACTGTGGTCTTTTGGGAGTGGGGGTGGGGTGGGTGAAAGGAAGCCATCTATGGGGGCTCCCCTGCCCAGGTTTGGGGAGAGTAGAAGCCCCTCTAGACAAGACAAGAACTCCCAGGTTCCTGGGGCTGGGTGGTGAAGGATGAAGGTGGGAGTGGCTGGGAAGGGGAGAGGACCTTTTTTGCTAGGGACTCTGTATGAGGCCCTGCATGGGCCAACGCTGGCAGCCATCTCCTGCCTCATCTCTCGCCACGCCTCACACTGCCCCCCGCAGCCCCCAACTTCTCGCTCTGCAGACACCCTGAAAGCGATGCTGGTTCTCACCTCTAGGCTCTGGCTCGAGCTGTCCTGACCATCCCCTTCCCCTCTAGCTGGGGGAACCGGCCCCTACCTTGAACCTGAGGATATTTCAGCAGCAGCAGGAGGGCATAGCGGAGCGAGGCGCTGACCGTCACCGTCCCGGCAAACAGCAGATAAATGACCGTCATCAGCAAATTCTTCTCAGTGAATTCCGTGTCTGGGTCTTTTTCCTCCTGGGAGAAACCAGGCAGAAGGGCTCAGAGAAAACAGGTCGCAGGAAGCAGAGACCCAGGACCACCAGGCTTGGGATGCAGCACGGCTCACGAAGCGTTACTTGGGAGTCTAAATAATCCTTGTGGAGGTTGGGAAGTGGGCTCCTGATACTACTCCTCAAACCTCTTATTTAAAAAAACGGAAAGAGAAAAGGACCTGGGGCTGCAGGATTAGGAAAAATGTTCTCTCTCCGTGAGAACAAGGCACTGAAAGAGACAGCCAGGTGGACACATACCGTATACACACACACACACATACACACACACTCTCGTGCAGAGATACACATATACAGGGTCATGCACAGGGGCAGTCAGAGACCTGGCAGAGACCCCCAGCTCTGCCCGGCTGAGGCCAGGCCAGGCCACCAGCCCGCTCAGCAGAGACCCCCTCCCACCGTCCTGCCCCACCTGCGCCATCTTCAGCAGGAAGGCCTCGACGACGTCACGTGCAGGACCCGAAGGACCCGAGCCGTCCAGGCTGTCTCGGTGCTGCTGCACCTGCTGGATGGCAAAGGCAGCCAGGGTGCCCACGTGGCCGAGGAGCTGTGTGTGGGGGCCAGGGAGGGGCTGCAGGAGCCAGGAGAACATCTCGTAGGCCTGCGGGGAGAAGGGCGGCTAACTCTCGGGGAGGGGGTGGGTGGCTGAGGGTGGGGCAGGAGGGGCGCTCTGGGGGCTACCTAAAAGAGGTAGGGAAGGGGTGCCACCCACTTGCCTGGCCCCACGGGGAACTTATTCCTAGCAGCACGCCGCAAGCCGCTCGGACCACGGCCTGGAACTCTTCATCCTCATAGGGGAAGCGGAGGCCGAAGACGAGGGTGCAGACAATGTTGGAGGTGGCCTGGGCCAGCAGCAGGGAGGGGTCGAATGGCCGCCCTGGGTAGGGGGCAGGGGGGGGACTGTGGTGGAGACTGGCAAGGGAAGTGGACTTGGAGGCAGGAGTCAACCTACAGGTGCAGTGTGGACTGGACCCGACCAGAGACAGGCAGACAGACAGACGGACACCGAGGGTGGAGGTGAATAGAGCCCCAAGCCCCGCCCTTGGGTCTGAGCGCACCCCGCTGGCCCCCGCTGACCCGCCGTCTCCTGGAAGGCCTCCAGCAGGCGCTGGGCCTCGGCCTGGATCAGCTCCTCGCCTTCTCGCTTCCCCATGCCCAGGTCTCGCAGGGCCAGGGCGGTGAATCTCCGCAGCTGCCGCCAGCGCTCCCCATTGGCGAAGAAAACCCCTGAGAAGAAGGCTGGTGTCCAGGAGGGGCCAGGGCGGGGCAGGGGTGCCACCCGCCTGAAAGGCTGGTAACTGGGACTAGGCAGGCTCCTTCTGCTTTGAACCCTTCCCGGCTCCGGGCGCTGCACTCCTAGCTGCAGTATTGCTAGGGGTCCCCAACAGATCTCCCCTGAACCTGCTTCCCTGTCCCTGACCACCCCCTGCCC
>PVIY010053778.1:0-14521 GCA_004026745.1 Myrmecophaga tridactyla | reverse complement strand
TTTTTTTTTTTTTTGGAAGAGAAGCAGTGTGTGGATACAGGGTGGAAGAGAGAGAGGAAAGGTTGAAGTGGATGCAGGTGAGGGATAAAAAGTGTCAGCAAGAGCCATTTTAGAAACCTATTCTGGGAGAGACGGAAAGTTGAAATTCCGGCTGTTCAGCTGAACAGTGGCAGCTGGAGCCCTCACGGATCCACAGAAGAGAATCAATTGGTCAATAGGTGCTTATCCTCTTCTGCATCATGGAGTGATTAACCTTAATATACCAAGGGATTAGCCTTGCAAACAATGAGGCTGACAGGTGAGACACGAGGCAGTTTCCTGGCATTTTGCTGCGGGGAAGGCAGGAGAGCCAAGATGGGCTGCAGGAGCTGGTGGGCACGATGGGAGCCCGGGGGTCCCAACTGTGGACATTCTGGTATCCCAGGTTCTCCCTCGGGCAGGGAGCAAGCCAGGAGTCCAGGCCCCAGGACAGGTTCCTGCTATTTTATATGCTTGAGAGGTCACTGCCTCCAGAAGCCCCCAGGAGATGGTGAGCCCCTGGCCAAGGAAGAGAACTCTAATAATCACATCAAGTTTGTCTGTTGCTTTTAACCTTTTCTGAGCTCTTTTACATTTAAGTTCACCTGCTCTAAAAGCAATCCATTTAAGTATTCAAAGGACACTTTCTGCCCTTGCCTTTTGTTTTAGTTTGTCTGGTTGCTATGACAAACATCACACAATGGAGAGGCTTAAACCATTGGGATTTATTAGTTGATGGTTTGGGAGGTTGGAAATTCAAAATCTAGGCATCGGCAAGAGCATGCTTTCTCCCTGAAATCTGTAGTGTTTGGCCCTGGCTTGCTGCAATCATGGGGTTCCTTGGCTTGTATTTCAGCCTCCTGCCACATGCCATCCCTCTCTCTTTCTGCCTGTTCTTCCGGTTTCCTCTGACTTTGGCTTCTGCCTGCTCTCCCTGTGGCTTTCTCTGCCTTCTGGTTTCCATTTTCTTCTCTTTCTAAGGTGTCCAGTTATATGAATTAAGACCCACCAACTTGACTCAGTTGGCCACCCCTTAACTAAGAATAACATCTTCCAAAGGTCTTATTTACAATGGGGCCACATCCACAGGGACACAGATTAAGATTAATAACATGTGTTGTTGGGGCATCTAATTCAGTCTACCACAGCTTCCTTGACATTTCTGCAACATTTGCCATTTACTTCTTCTTCAAACTCTTGTTGTCCTCTGGGACACCCTCCACCCTGATTCTCCCTTACCTCTATGATCATCTACCCCTTCCTCTCTCCAGCCCCTGAAATGTAGATAGTCCCTAGGTTTGGTCCTTGGACCTCTTCTCACCCAAAACACTCCTCTCTTGGGAAATCTCATTTGCTCTCAGAACCAAATGCCTATGGAATCCCCCCCCAGGGGGCCCACAGGCCCCTCAAGTGCAGCATGTCTAACCTGACTAGTCTCTTTCTCTACCAAGTCTGGACCACCCCAATCCCACCACCCCGGTGCATCTTTGAGCATCTCCCAGGGGCCCACCCGAAACCTAAAAGTCATCCTGGTGTCGGCCCTTCTTCCACTCCACTCATCTGGGTGGTCACCACTGCCCCTCAGTTTGACTCCTATATGTGTCTTGAATCAGTCCATACCTTTACATTTCTATGCCCACTTGGCAGTCTAGGACCGTATCATCTCTTGCTTAGCTAGAACAGTGGTCCATCATCCAGGGTGTTTTGCCCCAGGGGACATTTGGCAATGTCTGGAGACATTTTTGATCGTCTCAACTGAGTATTCTTGACATCTAGTGGGTAGAGGCTGAGGTCAAGTGTGGCTCTGCATCCTACAATGCAGGACAACCCTCCACAACAAAGAATTGACAATCCAAAATGTCAGTAATGCCAAGGTTGAGAAACTCTGGGTTGGACTATGTAACATTCTCCTAAGTGGCCTCTCTGGCATCAGTTTCTCTCTTCAAGCCATTCTCTTCATTATGTGCTGAAAGAATTCTTAATTTATAGATTTGCCTGCTTTTCTCCATTTCGGTCATTCCTCATAATTTCCAAAGTTCACACCAAACTCCTTAGCACAGTTTGTAAACTTTTCCATGCTCAGCTCCTGCTTCCCTTTCCTAGTTGATGTGCTCTGACAATACCAGGAAATGTGCAATTCTCAGAGTAAATCATGCTGTTTCACGTGTCTAGACCTTTGCCCATGTCTGGAATGACCCTCTCCCAGCACGCACTGCACGCTGCCCGCTATCACCATCTGGACAGCTGTCACCTATCTTTCAAGACTCAGCACAAACATGCCCTCCTTTGTGAAGCCTCCTCTTTTCTGTGCTTCCTCCACAGAATATATTCTCTGTCTACCTCTCATATTGCTGCAATCATTTTGAGGTCATAAATATGAGTTTACTCATCTTTGTGTGTGCCCTGCCTCACACCGTGCCCAGTAAACAAGTGGATTAAGGAAGTGGGCTTTGCCAAGGCTCACGGCCTTTGTTGGTAGCAGGCCAGAAAACTGGCATGGAGGCCCTCTGACTTCCAAGCCCTGCTTTCCCTGCCAGACCTGGTGGCTGCTAGGCTACTCTTTGGTCCTGAGCTTCTCAAACCCATTTAGCTCCTGGTTAGAGAACAAGAAACTAAACCTGCTAGGGCGCAGCGCCTCCCTAAGTGCTTCCATATATGCACAAGCTGAAAGACAAAAGGCTCTCCCCCCAGCGCTTTCCGGATCAAAAGCAAAGAACAAAAAGGACTGTGAACGCAAGATGCTGGAAACAGTAGCAGCTTTGATGCCGGCCACTCTTTGAGCACACAACTGAGGATGGAGCCCCAGCAGCGAGGCAAGCGAGAGTAGCTGCCAGAAGGTGAAGAGGGGAGGGGCCCGTTTAGCAGCTTTGCTGGTTTCACAGTGAATTCCAGAAACCCACCGGTTCCATTAATTTCACCTCCTCTTGCCCTGCCTCAGGGCCTTTAAAATATGCTCCATTTAGATACTAAGGATTAATAGAAGAATGGCAAATCTAAGCTAGGGATTTGGGAAGGAGGCAAATAATGGCTAGAATAATATAATAACTAATATGAAACTATTATTAATCAAAAATGATTTCATTTATATAATTTCAATTCCAATTATATAATAGTATAATTTAATAAGTTATTGTATTAGGCCTAGGGATGCAGGAATGCCCAGATGTTGTCCTAGCTACAGCCACCCCTACTCATGAGGCCCCCCCGAGAAAATATAAACACTCAAAAGAAAACAAAGCAATGCTTTATTGTTCTCTGGGCTTGTGCTGAGAACTAGAGCTCTCTGGTCAGCTGGAAAAGACTCCATCCTCCACTAAGCAAGTTAGATCTAACCAGCTTTGCAGCAATGGCCAAGCCAACTCATGCCAGCCCCAGGAAAGCTGCAGGCAAGACATGGAAACACAGATAGAAGGAATTTTCCTGTAATGCTTGGAGACAGAACTGCCTGACCAAGAACTGGAGAATCATCTTTGGATTTGGCTGCCATCTGGGAGGATATAGAGAGGAGAGGAGAAAGAGAAAACACACGTAGGGAGGTGATCTTTTACTACCAGGTTGCTGCCCTCTAGGAGATTTTGTTGGAGACTTCCAAGAAGAGTATAAGGATCTGACATCAGAGGGCTGTGGGGTAGAAAGGGTTGTGATGGGAGCCCCTTTTGTTTCTCACTGGAAAACCAAGCCAACCAGAAATTAGCAAGATGTTGGACCTTAAGGTACAAAACCATGCTTGGGTGCTTTCTCTTGGACCTCAAACCACTTGCCCTCCCGTGTATGCATAAGACTTTACTGCAAAGACTTTTGATGAAATGTAAATCAGAAGAGGAAGAGTGGCTCCCATGGTGAATACTGGAGAAACAAATTCTGGGCTCCAAAGGCCTTGTGAGATGGTTGGAGCATTTCACCTTTGAAGTAAAACACCATCTTCTCATTCAAAGGTGGAGGCTCTAGTACCTTTGTTGAGAAGTCAGGTACTGCACTTTGCAACCTCACTTTTGACTGCAGGCTGAACTTGTCAGAAACTTTAAAGCATTTGAGAAAGTCTATTTATAGATCTCAATGACCGGCAGGGGCCACACCCAACAGGAGCTCTGCAGATGTCTTAGAGGGGAAGGACCGAACACCGTCAAGGCTGAGGCGCCCTCTCCGAGTAGCAGGAATCTGCATCATAAGCTCAGGACATCTAAATCATCGTGCCCAGCCCTCCCTCCAGTGCCTGCAGGGATGCAATGTGCTGGGAGATCAAACCCGTTTGCATCTTAGGAAAGATCTGGATTCTTTTCTTCTCTCTCTGAGCTGTCACTTGCTGTAAAAACGATCATTGATATTCAGCCATTATACTTCCATAATCATTAATATTCTTAAAAGGCTCTTGGAAACACATTTATACAAGGCTACATGATCAGTTTCTACATTTACTTTCCATTTAAATAACGGTTTTAGCCAGAGTTTTGATGTGCTGTTTACTTTAATTACTGTCCCGCCCCATCTGTGTCTTGACACAGTGTCATTTAATATTTTATGAATTCCCTTTAGCCCTTTCTTTCCCTGATATGTGAGATTCTAAGGGGGTGCAGAGACAGTTTTTTTTTTAACTTGCACTTTTAACTTTTCTGAGGCTTGCTGTAAACAAGATGTGGTGTGTCTACAGAGCCTCTTCCCATGGTGATAATGGGAGAGAATAAATAAGCCAGCAGACAGCTGCTTTGCCAGGGGGACACAGGGATATCAGGGGATTCTGGTTTTGTTAGGGGCTCTGAGTAACAGATCTGCAACTTCAGAGGAGGTGGTTGCAGCCCAGAAGAAATGACCGTGGGTGAAAGTCTGGCTTCTTGAAGTGTGGTCTACTAGTGTTGGCATCATCTAGGAGCTCCACCTCAGAACTAAGGAATCAGAATCTGCATTTTAACAAGCTCCCCAGGTGAGTTACCTGCATATTAAAGTTGGAGAAGCACTGCACTAAAGAAACCAATAGGTCTCTCTCCTCCAATTCCTAGACTTTCATGGAAAAAATTCTACTTTCAGCATCGATGCCCTTTTTAAATAAGTACTTTCACTACTGTGCTCATTATTTACCCCAAGGTTTTCCCTGCTATCTATTAATCAATTAATTCATTTAAGAAAGCTTTATAGAGTATTACAACGTGCTAAGAATTCAAGGACAGAATGATAAATATGACTGAGTGATATAACAGAGATATGTGCAAAGTGCTAAGGACTCAAAGAAGTGGAGGCTAATGGAGAAGTCAGAGAAGACTTCATTGAATTGGGCTTTGAAGGATGAATAAGAGTACACCAGGCAGAAGAGGAGAGGTGGTTGGGGAGGATAGTGTTATTTGAGCCTAGGCTGGTATCTAAAAGACATGGAAGTGTGAGTGTTCAGGGTGGGGTTTATGGGTGGAATGGCATTGTCTTCTGGTCCAGCCCGCTTTCTGGCTTTGGCCAAGGGTGGAGCTGATGTGGGCTGCCCTGAGCAACCAGCATCTGCAACGGGAAGCCTCACCAGGGGATATTTATCCATCCCCGGGAAGAAAGAGTTGGCTGCTGCCGGGCAGAGGAGTGGGCACCGGGACAGGGAGTTGGGGTGTACCTGCCAAACCCAGTTCTATAAATTATTAGTTGTGGTCTTTGGTGGCAACCTTTTCCTCTCTGTAAAATCTGTAAAAAGAATCCTTTGAAGGCTAACCGAGATAAAATACATGAAAGCGGTCCTTAATAGGGGTGCTCTGATGTTGGCTAGATCTGAACATCCATCTGGAGTTGATGAGTAGTAGCAGGGAAGTGAGGGATAGCAAAGACAAGGTAGCAATGACAACAACCAGCCTAACAAGCCCAGGCAAGTGTCACTGGAACCCTATGGCAATAGAGACCTAAGAGATGACAAACTAGAGAGAAAGAAAGGAAAAGTTTCCACTGGCTGGACTCACAGCCTCCTTCTACCTGCTCTTTGATAACACTTAATATAGAAACTAGGCTTGTAACTCGTGACAGATCAATACCTCCACCTCAGAATAAAACCTCTCATGGGGCAGGCAGGTCTGGGGTGCAATCTCAGTCACGTGCTTCAGGGAATTGGGGCTTATTGGAGAAGGTAGCTTTGGAGGTAACAGACAGCTGTCAGGCCCTGGAAAATGGGAAATTAGAGAAGCGGAAATTGAAACCTGTAACTCAGGTTTAAGGACAGATATTATTTCCTTGTCTCTTTCCGTATGAACTGAAGTAAATTGCCCTTTAGACAGAACCCAACCAAAGAGAAGGCATGAACTCATTGCCAGGAACCAATTCGACTACAAATTACTTTCCCATATCTTCACTTCTCATGTATTGTGTTTATCATGAGTAACAGATGAATAGATAGTCTTAATTTAATGGCAAAAATAAAAGGACACATCTCTGGAATTGAAGGTGCAAAATAAATACGCTCATATTCCCAGACCTCGGTCCTTTCGGCATCGGCAGCCTGGCAGCTTTGGGTCTGGCTCCATTCACCAGGGAGCACTGCATTTATTAGTCCACATTGCTCTTTACATTCCTAATTGAGCTTGAGAGCTTTTTATGAAACTGCCAGCCCTAGTGCCCAGCACATAGTAGATGTTCAATACGTTTATTAGTTTCTTTCTTTGCATAGCTGCTACAGCTGGCTACCTTGCATTTGTGTGAGTTCGGTCACAAGAGGGGCTGGTCTAGAGAGAACAGATGGTCTGGTTTTACTTTCAATCATAATCACAGCAATCATAGCCCCATTTATTGGGCAATATACTATGTGCCAGACGTTTTATAAACACTCTTTCATTTAATCCTCGAATCAACCCTATGAAAGCGGGGCTATCATCTCCATTTTGCAGAGAAGCAAAGCTGAAGCACAGAGAAGGGAAGTGATTTGACCAAATTCATAGAGAGAGAGAATGGAAATGGGATTCGGCCAGTGGTTTAGCTGACTCCCTAACCTAAGCTCTTTTTAGTGTTCATATCACCTCCCAAACAGAAGAACTTGAGACCGGAAGGACCCTCAGACATCATCTAGGCCAGTGGTTCTCAGCAGGGAAGACTGTGCCCCTTGGTGGATATGGGGTCCTCCTGTCTGCGGACGTTTCTCGTTGTCACAACTGGGCATTGCATGCACGCTCCAGTCAGCTGGGTAAAGGGCAGGGGTTCAGCCAACATCCTTCAGGGCACAGGACATACCTCCCACCACAATGGATTATCCTTCCCAGAATGCCAACAGTGTCGGGCTTGAGAAACCCTCATCTGGACCAATCTCCTGGATTTGCAGATGAGGAAACTGAGGCTGGGATAAGGAGTGGGGTGGGGTTAAGGCCACGCTCATGTCCATGGAGGCAATGACCTGCAGGGATCACAGTCCCTACCCCACAGTCTCCACCACCCTTTGCTATGAGGAAAAAGGCCCAGAGTGTATGTTCTGTGCTGGCTGCGGGAGAGGTGGTATGGAAACAAATTATCAAGTCACCCAGGAAGCAAGCAATTTGTTACATCAGAAAACATTATCCTCAGGAGCGGTGCCCTTATTTACACTGACGAAAAAAGCCTCAAGTTTTCTCAAGTAGGAAGCTTCCGGATTCGCTCTGTACGGCAATTTTCTAGTGCAGATTCTGCGGAATCTGGGTGGAAGTGTGCGGAGTGCGGCTGTGTCTGCCAAGGGGAAAAATGAGTGTGTAGTCCCGCTGTTAGGGCCAATGGGGGGCCGTCGGCGAGCCGGGCCGGAGCCCAGGGTCTCGGAGGGGAAGCAGCAGACACACCTTCAGGGGCAGAGCAGAGTGAGCAGGAAGACAGAGGGGCACCGGCTGCAGGAAGGCAGAGCAGTGCGTGAGCTGGCCCTTTACCTCCCTGACCACCGCTGCGGCTACTTCCCAGCACACTCCTCGGTCCTGGGGTCTCGGAAGCAGGCAGCAGGTGGAGCTGAGGGAACAGGCAGGGGCTTTTAGGTCATCTGCGGACCTTGGCTAAGCATCTGGGCCGGTTCTTAGCCTCTCTAAGTCTCAGCTTTCCTCGTGGTGTAACATGGCAATAGCGGCACTGGACGGGATGAGATAATTCATGTGAGCACTCAGCTCCGTGCTAATACATGGGACACATCAGCACATTGGCTTCACCCGCATCTCAGAGTCACCAGTGCATGAGGGCTTTTGTGGATCTGGTGAGCCAAAGGGGCCTCAGTAGAATGCCGGTCAGGGCAGGGGATTTTAAATGTACCGGTATACCTACATCCTCCCATGTGCTAGCTGGAGGGGGCGCAAGGCCAATGACTAAGCACAGGCATGAAAAACCCAACGTATATTTCATTTAAAGGAAGGAAAATTGAAAACAGCCTTCCCTAGACCCTCCTCCATCCACCCCACCAGCTCCGGCCTTTTGCCTTTCCTCGGGGGACCTGGGGACCCCTGTGGCTGAGCCTCACGTGGCATCCTCATGCCAGATAATGACTGTGCTCGATGCAGGGTTTCCACAGAGCCTTAATGGAACCCTTTGGCATTCCAGTGGAATTTCCCATTTTTCTAAGAGTGCAATGTTTGTGGTTCAATATTTGCTGGGTGGTAATTAATAGCACTTAATCTGTAAATCTTGAGCTTGTTTCTCATTTGTTAAGAAATGAAGTTGCTGGAGCCACCCCATTTTCGACTCCTTCTCTCCTCTTCCTTTCCCAGAAATATTCTCCCCTGTTTCAACCCAGGCAGGTCTTGGGAACAGAAGGCCAAAACAAACAAACAAACAAACAAACAAAAATCCCAGACAGGGTCACTGCTTCATTAGTGAAGCAGTGACCTGAAAAAATATTTATGAAAAAAGAAAAGAAGTGGACTTCGCCCAGCCCACCCCAAGGCCTGATCTGGTATCAGATGAGAAACGCCTGCAGGCAGAGGTGCACACCTCTCCCAGACAATGCCCTGTGAACACAGCACACTCAGTAACAACGACTACCATTTATTGAAAGCCTACTGGGTTCTACCTGCTTAAATACATATTTTGTTTAATGCTCATTACCCCACAACCCTCCTGAAAGGCAGGTATGAATTAGCTCTATTGTATAAATGAAGAAACCATCTTCCAGAAAGACTGAGTCATCTGCTCAAAGCCACACAGCTAGCGAATGGCAGATCCAATGGAAAATCCAATCCAGAATGGTCTGTCTCTGAAGCAGAACTCCTTATCTGTCCCATGTCACTGCCCACGAGTGTGGATCCTACTAGCAGGGGCTGTCCTGCTTCTGCACATGACTTGCCCAAAGAGTATCTGAGGATACTCACAATAATAATCTGACCTTGTAATGGCATGGCTGTAGGGCTTCTCTGTATATAAATTCAGTGTCATCTGCAAAGACAGGCTGGGCAGGCATTACTGAATTACTCTCATTTTACACCTGAAGAAACTGAGGCACAGAGAAATCAAGTGATTTGGACAGCCTTTTGAGATGTACTCGTTCAACACACATGTCTTAGGGCCTTTTGTTTTCCTTCTGTCGGGAAGGTGTTAGGAGGCACCAGAAATCCCATCTGGGTCTCTCTTATTCTTTATTTTTAAAAATGTTATTGTGGTAATATATATGTAACATAAAAGCTGCCATTTGGAGCATTTTTAAGTGTACAATTCAGTGGCATTAATGTGCTACCTTCACTACCATCCATTACCAAAGCATTTTCATCACCCAGAAACTATGTAACCATTTAAGCGGTTAGTTCCCCATCCCCTGGTAACCCCAGCCCCTGGTAACCTCTAATCCACTTTCTGACTCTATGAATTTGCTTAGTCTAGAAATTTCAAATAAGTGGAATCTTATAATACACACCCTTTTGTGTCTGGCCTATTTCGCTTAGTATGATGTTTTCAAGGTTCAAACTTCATTCTTTTTTATGGCCAACTAATATTCCATTGCGTGGATATACCACACTTTGTTTCTCCATTCATCTATTGATGGACGCAGACTGCATCCACCGTTTGGCTATTGTGAGTAAAGCTGCTATGAACATCAATGTGCAAGCGTCTCTTGCAGTTCCTGCTTTCAACTCTTTTGAATATATACCCAGGAGCTATTTGGGTCCCTTACACCATCTAACACCCAGGCAGCGTGTGCTAACAAGGAACTGTTTACCCTCTTTCTGGAGGTTCAAGGCAGGAAAAAGGAGAAGCAAACCGTGGTCGAGGGTATGCAGGTGCTCAGGGGGGTGAAGTAGCCCAAACGCAGCCTCCTGCAACTGGTCTGGGTGGCGCAAACACTTACAGGAGAAGTGCAGCGAGCATTGCAAAGCAGGCAGCAGGTGTCTGGTCTTAAAAACCTCAGGGAGTCCAGGGCTAGCAAATAAAATGTGCTTCATTTTTGCCAGCACCGAGGGGATTGGGCGAGAAGGAGTACTTAGAATTTTACACTGCACTTTGATCAGTTTGATGGGTTTAATATTATAGAAATATTTCATTGTTTTGGCAGAGATGAGGAAATCTAATCATCCATCCAGCTGAACTCTAGATATGTCATGATTCACTGGAGGGGTTGGGGGGAGTGAAAGAAAGCAAGAAAAAAAAAAAAGGATTTAAAATCCAGCTTAACCTGAAGTAATTTGGCCCATTAGTTCAAGTTATGTTTTACCCCCTCCTTTCTTTCTTTTTTTTAGATTTAAATCATTGCTCTACTTTCAAGATATTATTTTATAAAAGTGGCATCTAATTATGTTTTCTCTCCACATTCATTTCGAGCAGGTAATGAAGGCTGCAGTGGGGGGAGTTTTACTGTGATTAATGGAAGAAAATGCAGATGGGGTTGAATTGAAGCAGCCGTGTAAAATATGGTTTTATAAATAGGATTGAAAGAAACAAAAATGCTCCATCGCTAAGCTCAATGGAACTGGATTCATTCTACGATTGGTGCTGATGTAGTCTGGAAGATGTCTGAAGAAAAGCCCATAGGCCATCCCAGACAAGCCTTCCAAGGTCATTATATTCTCTGATTTGGGGATGATATGAAAGCCCCCCACTCACAGATCTCTTCCCTCTCAGAAAGCATAGAGCTTATATTGGCTATTTATACCTATGCACAAAGCACTGCTCTCTTCCAGCCTCTTCTTTTCTCTTCGGAGGGAAGACTATTAAGGCAACAATCCCTTAGCTGGACTGAGGCTCCATGATGCAGGAGCCAGTAGAGGGAGCGCTTGGTAACTTCATGGAGTAGGGAGACAAGGGAAGGGGTAGGGGGATGGGGCACAAGAATGGACTGAAAGACAAATTTCGCCAAATTCTTAATTCTTCCCAACCAGGCTCAGATATATCCTTTTCTTTTTAGGGGCAGAGAAATTAACCCTTGCTAGACTTACATTAAAATGAGGTCATGCTACTTGGGAAAAGCTGGACTCATTGAGCAGAAGATGTACATTGTTTCATGAGCGTCCCCCATGGAATGGCTGGTGACAAGGCTCTTGGAAATGTCATCAGACAGCACTTACTTTGGGGCTGTGTGAGAACAGGGAAAGTGGCAGACCAGGGAGAAGTCTTCACCACTAGGAGCTCATTTCTGTAGGCACTTGAGTGGAAAACCATTCCCAGGCATTATGTAACACAGGTTAACTTTCAAAAGTAGGAAGAGGCAATCCAGGTCAAAGACAGGGTGTCTTTTCCTATGCAAAGACCTCTCCCTTAGTTTCTTTGTTTTAATGGTTCCCTCTTCTCCCCATTTTCCACTCTTTGGAACGCAGATCCAAATTCTAATCCAGATCTTCTAAATGCTATTCATTCAACACCTACATATGCATAAGGATGATAATATACATATAATTTCAATGATGCAAGCCTTATGCCTGTCATTGGATGATTTTGTGTTTGTTTACTCATTAATCTATTAGCTTCTGTAGGGCAAGCACAATGCCTCTTCTGCGGCCTCTGTAATTCATGAGAAACTGTATACTTCTCCACACTTCAGTTTCAAAGTTCAACAAATGCATTAAAATTCTTCAGAGAAAAAACTCAAGAGTCCACAGCAGGGCCATATGACGAATGGGAACTTTTAGCATGTACTAGGGCTCAGGAGGCAGATAGGGATATATGAGGTGAGAAGGAATATTCATCAACAAATTATAGAATCTTAGTGGCAGAGAGAAAACATCCTTATGGGTTAGAGTAGCCAGGGTTCTCTAGAGAAATAGAACCAATAGGAAACATCTGTAAATATGAGATTTGTAAGAGTGTCTCCCACAACTGTGGGGATGCAAGAGTCCAAATTCCACATGGCAGGCCGCAAGGCTGGCAACTCTGATGAAGGGCCTTGATGAACGCTGCAGGAGAGGCTGACTGGTGGAAGAAGCAGTGAAAATTCTCTCTTCTTCCTCAAAAGTCTTCAACTGATTGAATTAAATCTAGATGATTGAATTCTCCCATGCCCTTACTTGATCATTAGTTGTAACCAGTCACAGATGCAATCAACTGACTGATGCTTTAATAAACCAGCCTTCTGTTTATCAACCAGCCACGAACTATCCTTGTAGTAACAGGACAGTGCTTGCCTGACCAGACAACTGGGCACCACTACCTAGGCAAGTTGACACCTGAACCCAACCATCATATGGGTCATTAAGTCTGGTGTTTCTCACACCTGGCCTCACATTGGAATTACTTGGAGAGCATGGGAAAAATTCAGATTGTGGGGCTCTAACTTTGGAGACTGTGATTCAGTAGGCCGAGGTTAGAAGTCCAGAGTCTGCTTCTCAGGCAACTGTAATGCATTTGACATTAGGGAACCAATGAAGTCTAACGTGGTCTCGAAGAAATTGAAGCCTACGGCAATTACGTGACTCATCCAGTGACATACAGCCCGTTAAAAAAAGGGAGGCTAAGACTTCCATTCATTGTTCTCTCCATTACTTCTAACTGCCATCAATCAAGCATTTCACTTGTGAAGAACCTCTGTGGGTCTGAGGATGCTGGGGGTTGACCAAGGACACTTGGGCTAGGAAGGGAGAACTATTTAGAACACATGTGAAACTCTATTTACACCAAGCTTTAAATCAAACGTCCCATTTTCTAGCTTCAGCTTCCAAAACGCAACTTTAATCTAGTTCATTTGCATAAGCTTTAAAATAAGCCTTTAGAACAAATGTAAATGGATCTTCAAAGAACAATATTATGATGGGTTCAGTGTAAATGACTCAAAAACATATGGACGACATTTCTTAAAGATTTTCCAGAGAGTCTTGCTGTCTCTCTTTATGCAAGGAAGGTTTATTATTGTGATGGTCAAGTCCATGTGTCAACTTGGCCAGGTGATGGAGTCCAGTGTTTGGTCAAGCAAGGACTGGCCTTATTGTTACTGTAAAGGTATTTCATGGATTTAAATAATTAGTCAGTTGATTGCATCTATGGCTGATTACATCCACAATCAACAAAGAAGACTGCTTTCAGCAATGAGAGAAGTCTCATGCAATCAGTTGAAAGCATTAAAGGGAGAACTGATGATTTCAACAGTCAGAAGAATGTCTGTCTCTGCTTCCGCCAGCCAGCTTCTCCAGGGGAATTCAGGAGATTTCATCGGAATTCCCAACTTGCAGTTTACCCTCCAGAATCTGAACTTGCCAATCCTTGTAGTTATGCAAGCCAAATTCCTATAATAAACCTAATAATATTTATATACATATGTATTTATTCTATCATTTGCCCACATGTACATATATTCTGTCTGTTTGGTTCTGTATCTCTGGAGAATTCTAAGACAATTATCAAGGCAAAACTGAGAGTTGGGAAGAGGGTGGTATTCATGGAGGGATAATGTATTCTAACCTCTCAGTGGTCTTGATTTATTTTTATGCCTCAAGGAGGTGGACCACTATAATAGAAGGGCCAGCATGAGACAGAACTGAATCTCTGTCAAGCTGAACAGTGTCATAGGAGCATCTCACACCTCTGGTTATAGAGCACAGAACACAGACTGGAAGAAATCAGAGCTTTCCCATAAAGCTCCCTTCACCGTATAGACAAGAAACCGAGGTTCAGAGAGGGCAATTGACTTGTCAAGATCACACAGCTAGTATGTGGTTGATCAGGAACATCAGCCCAAGTATGTCTAAGTCCAATTTTCTTTGCTTTCTAATATGTTACCCAACTGCTAAGAAATCAGCGGACAGTGCCTTTTAGAACCCAGCAGACCAAACAGCTTCAGAGAAAGGGAGTGTTATTCAGGAAGGACAGCTGGAGTGTTATTGATCAATGGCTTTGCCACATCACTGACACACTGGTTGCTGGGCAACGTGGCTCCTCCCTGAAGAGGCAAGGAGGAAATCCCAGAGATGAAGGCTCTGTATTAAGCAAAACCCAATAACAAGGCACTTTCAGGTCAAAGACTTGCTTTGCTGTGGTTTGGAGTTTCCAGGTCCAAAGGCTGTCTCTTGCTCAGCTATTCTGAGAAGAGGCCACAGTGAGGACCATCTCAGAAGAAATAGTCAGGAAAACCAATTTAAGATGCCCTTAGACAAGGCAGATGGAGAGATGGGCTTTTTTTCTGTTCAATTTTTTTTTT
>PVIY010053777.1:0-14524 GCA_004026745.1 Myrmecophaga tridactyla | reverse complement strand
TCCTGCACATTTTGTGACTCCCGACTCATGTCTTCAGGTTCGCTCCATCATTGGGAATGCTGAGACTTTTTTTTTTTTTTTTACTTTTAAAATTAATTTATTTTTTATTTCTGATATATAACTGCATACAAACACAAACATTCTTATCATATGATCATTTTGTTTTTTTATATAATCAATAACTCACTATTATCACATAGTTGCATATTCATCATCATGATCATTTCTTAGAACATTTGCATCAATTCAGAAAAAGAAAACAGAAAAAAATTCATACGTACCATACCCCTTACCCCTCCCTTTCATTGATCACTAGCATTTCAATCTAAATTTATTTTAACATTTGTTCCCCCTATTATTTATTTTTATTCCGTATGTTTTACTCATCTGTTGATAAGGTAGATAAAAGGAGCATCAGACACAAGGTTTTCACAATCACACAGTCACTTTGTGAAAGCTATATCATTATACAATCATCTTCAAGAAACATGGCTATTGGAACACAGCTCTACATTTTCTGGCAGTTCCCTCCATCCTCTCCATTGCATCTTGACTAACAAGGTGATATCTACTTAATGCATAAGAATAACCTCCTGGATAACCTCTCGACTCTGTTTGGAATCTCTCAGCCACTGACACTCTATTTTGTCTCATTTTGCTCTTCCCCCTTTTGGTCGAGAAGGTTTTCTCAATCCCTTGATGCTGAGTCTCAGCTCATTCTAGGATTTCTGTCCCACGTTGCCAGGAAGGTCCACACCCCTGGAGTCACATCCCACGTAGCCAGGGGGAGGGTGGTGAGTTTGCTTGTTCTGTTGGCTGAGAGAGGGTGGCCACATCTGAGCAACAAAAGAGGTTCTCTTGGGGGTGACTCTTAGGCCTAATTTTAAGTTGGCTTCGCCTCTCCTTTGTGGGATTAAGTTTCAAATGAACAAGCCCCAAGATTGAGGGCTCAGCCTATTGCTTTTGTTGTCCCCACTGCTTGTGAGACTATCAAGAATTTTCCACTTGGGGAAGTTGAATTTTCCCCCTTTCTTGCCATTCTCCCAAGGGGACTTTAATGCTGAGACTTCTGCATGCTAGGATCTTGAGGTGACATTACCAGGCTGCCTCCTCCTCTGCTTCCTTTACTTTGATTCAGTATATGTTCAGTGACTATTAGCTGACCACTTGGCTTTGCACCAGGCTTTCTTCTAGACACTGGGGATGATATTGGTCAACAAAACATGGCAGGGATGTTTATCTTGTTGGGAGAAATAAGAAGGATTATAAAAGTAAATTAGAAGGCGGTGAACACTCTGGAAAAATCCACCCAGCAGGGTAGCAGGATGGGGGATACAGGTGGGGTGGTCAGGGCGGTCCCCACTGAGAGGATGAGGATCTTTGTGGAGAGCAGGGCTAGCCATGGGCCTGTCTGGGGTGTGTCTTCTAGGCAGAGGGAGCAGCCAGGGCAGAGGCCCTGTGGCAGGAACAGTCCTGGCTTTCAGCAGAGAGGCCAGTGCAGCCGGGAGGAGAGGGCAGCAGAGTGCTGAGAGATGGAGCCAGGCCGGGCATCACCAGGTGAAAGAAGCCGTTGGCCTGTGGGCCACGCTGTGGATGTTGCTTTTATTCTGGTAAGATGAGGAGCCACTGCGGGGTTTTAAGCAGCGGTGATGACATTTAATTTATGGTGAAGTAGTATGGACACTTGTGTGAGGGCTGGCTAGGTGCAGAGGCCAGAGGGCCAGTTAGTAGCCCTGGCAGGAGAGCGATGGAGGCTCCTAGCAGGAGGAAGGGGGCACAGGCGATGAGAAGTGGGAGGGTCCTGGGCACGTAGCTTCAAACTTTCTCTGGCAGTGTCGTCCAGTATATCCTGATGGAACAGTGTTTCAGCCCCCCACATTCCTAGTATCGGTTTGATGAGGCACCTCCTCAGTTACTAGCACATGTGGGCAGCATCTATCTGTGTAGACTATACCTCACATTTCTTGAATTCTAATTTACTTCATTTTAAAGCTGGAAGGAATGTAACAGTCCTTTAAGCCCCAGATATGTACTAAAAGAAAAAAAAAATGGATCTGTTCATCTTAAAAGTAATGCATCTGTTAAAAAAATGGATATTTATGAAATTGTCCTGCTCCACCTCAAGGCAATTACCACAAAAATTCGATACCTGTTCTTAATAACTCAATTAAAAATATTCCTCAATTTGGAGTGGTTCAGAAGTTCATTACAAAAATGGCAGTCATTGACTGATTAAGTATCTCTGACTTGAGTGCTAAGTGAAGCTCCTCCTGAGGCTGTGTAAAGTAACGGGGACTTAGGCCAGCCTGGCGTGTGCCCGCCCTCCTCTGGGACGGGCGCTGCCAGGACAGAGGTGAGATGCAGCCAGCACCTCTGCAAAGGAAAGCACTATCTGTCAGTGGAGGGGATGTTCACTTGAGGCAGCATTTAACATTTGGCACTCCGATCAGTTTAATACCGTCATGCACTGTTTATTAGTCTTTGAATAAGTCCAGGCAGGAATTTTAGACGACCTCTTCTATTGCAGCATCGTGGCCCCGAGCACCCTGGCAGCTGCGTGTGGCCCCCTCACTCCACACCAGTGGCCTCCAGGGGGGCCCCGGGAGGGGGCAGATGCTGAGCGCGAACGAACATTGTAGGATTTCACTTGAAATCTCTGCCTCTGAAATGAGTGAGGAAATGAGGCCCACATTTTTCTTAAGAGTGTAAGTTCTTCAACAAAATAAGACCTGGGTTTTTCCCCACTCTCCGTAAATACCTGTGGCAAGTCGTAGAAAGAAGACAGAGTTTGGAATGAGCCTGGTCTGGTTTGAATTCCAGCTTCCCTTCCCTGTTATCTGTGGGGCTTGAGCGAGTGAAATACCTTCTCCTAGGTTTAGTTTCCCTCTGTGTAAGACAGGGTTTTTCATGTCTGTTTACTAGAGGTGCTGTAAGGATTATACCAGACAAAGTCTGCCAAAATACCTGCAGTGCCTTAAAGCTCCCTCTTCTTCCTCCACCAGTTGGCCTCCAACTATGAATTTGGTTAAATGCAATTTTATTGAGATATTTTATATATTCACATACTGTATAGTCATCCAAAGTGTATAATCAGTGGTTCACAGTATCATATAGCTATGCATTCATCATCAGTCAATTTTAAGATGTTTTCATTACCCCAAAAAAGGTAAAAATAAGAATAAAAATAAAGTTGAAAGTAAAAAAGAACACCCAAAACATCCCATACCCCCTGTTATTTATCTGTCTTTATTTTCTTAGTCATCTCAAATCATTAATTTTGATAGACAGTTAACAACTCAGATGTTTACAGTTCAATTTTTTAATAGGAGAGGCATTTTTCTTTTTAGATTTTAATGCAATTTTATTGAGATAAATTCACATCCAATATAATCATACAAAGTATACAGTCAGTGGTTCACAATATAATCATATAGTTGTGCATTCAGCACTACTTTCGATTTTTGAACACTTTGATTACTTGAAATATAAAAGGAACACCCAAAACATCCCATATCCCTTATCCCCCCTGTTATTTATTTATATTTTGTCTTTATTTACTTACTTCCATGTCCATTTACTAGATAAAGGGAATGTCAGTCACAAGGGTTTCACAATCTGTCACACCTTAAACAGCCATATATTTATACAGTCGTCTTCTGGAATCAAGACTACTGTTGAACAGCTGTAGGCATTTCCCTCTTACTGCTGTAATCTACCAAAAACCAAACAATGATCTCTGTGTAATAGATAAAAATAACTTTGAGAATGACCTCTCAACTCTGTTTGAAATCGCTCAGCCAGTGAACCTTTATTTTGTTTAATTTCCCTTCCTTTGTTTGGTCAAGAAGTATTTCTCACTCTCATGATGCCAGGGCCATGCTCATCCCCGATAGTCATATGCCATATTGCCAGGGAGATATGCACCCTTGGGAGTCATGTCCCATTTAGGGGTGAGGGCAGTGAATTTATCTGCAAAGTTGGCTTAGAGAGAAATGCCACATTAGAGTAACAAAAGGGGTTCACTGCAGGTGACACTGAGGCATAATTATTAGTAGATTTGGCAGGAGACATATTTTATATTTAATAATTTATATGGGTAATGTGGCAGAGCCTGAAACGAAATGATGCAAGCCTAACAAAGTGTTTCATTGTACAGGTTTTTTTTTTTTTTTTTTTTTACAGTTTAGGCGAATTTCGTATTTATAAATTCCTCTCTTCATTGCCTCATATCTCATTACTAAAACCAAGAGCAATAACAAAGAAGGAAGAGATGGGCTTTCATTCCTAATGGAAGGAGAGGAGGTGACAGTTGGCCTAGCCGGACCCTGTGTGGGGCTCAGGCACCCCAACCCGCTGCCTGGAATTGGCTCATGGGGGCTTACTCAGCACTGGCTGCCAGGGTTTAAACCATAGGCTCATAGCTGTGAGACTCAGCAGCAGGGGAAAGTTCTTGCAGACTTGTGTGCTCGGTGGAACATTTCCTTCTGTTTATAACTTTGATCTCTTTTGATTATTTTAAACTGTGCACTGACAGTTTCCTTCTGGATGAAGTGAGGAGTTTGAGTAGATTATTCCTCGGTTCCTCTTCAGCTTTGAAATTGAAATTCTGTTTTTAGTTTTAAAACATGGAGAAGACAGTCTTGGAAGACGATTCAGAGACTAGTGGATAAGTGTCTTCTTCCCGTGGGAAGTCCCTCCAGCTGTCCCGACTTTCTCTCCATGTGGGGAAGGATTGCGGAAGCCTCTGAGACACCCCCCAGATGGATAGGGTAGGTTTCTCCGAACCTGCTGTGATTTGGTCTACAAGTAGACTCAGGAGCACTGAGGTTGACTGCAAGCAATTAAATATCTAAAAGAATTTGAGCCCCTTGGAAACTGATGCAATATAACGATGAATTTGTTTCAAATGTGTCTCTATTAAATATGGAAAAGGGCATACTATTTGGGTCAATATCTGGGATTGAGTTTCCCAGTTTCATGTGACTTTGGGAGAGGCTATAAGTGATTGAAGCTTCAAGTTCTCCACTACAGACTGCTCTTTTGCCTATAGGACTGTAGTAAGTAATAAAATAAAGGCATGTGAGAATGCTTTATGAACTGTTAAGTGCTGTACAAGTGTTCTTCTGTACTTAATCATTAACAACATCATGAGTTTACCTTTTATACAAAACAACTGTATGTGTGTTTGTTAAGAGAATTACAAAACTCAGACGCACAAGAAATCAACTTGAAAGAATTTTAATAGAAAACAAGGAGAAAGTAAGTACTTGGCAAAGAGATTATTGAGCCCTTTCTTTCTTTTCTTTTCATTTTTTCTTTAACACTTCTCTTTTAGTTCCTTTCCTTTTTTTGGTTTATATCCATTCTACATTTTCAGAAAAAATATAGAAAGTACAAAGAAACATATGAAGGAGAAGAGGCAAAAAACTATTAACATTGTCTTTGTTTTTCTTTGTCTCTTTCGTGTTAAACGATAATTTTATATATACTACACCTTGTATCTTCTAAACCTTGTACCTAACCTGCTGTTCCCGCTCACTAAGGGTGATTGGTTGGTGGAGTATGGAAAGAGTCTTAGCCACTAATGAGATCATTGAACTGCTCAATCATCCTGGAACTCCTCCCTTTTACTCCTTTTGTCTAAATTAGACATTTTTGTTGAAATCGTTTTGGTTGGGTATTCTGTTATTTGTAGCCCAAATTGCCCTAAACAAAGAAAACTATCCTTAATTTATTAGTTATTATTCCTGTGTGGAATTTCTTGCTTTTACATGTAAATGTAGAATAAATTTCTAGAAGTGAAATTTCTGAGTCAAAGGTTATACATGTCAAGGTACCTCTGAGAATTTCCTTTTAAAAAACTTAAAAAAAAAAAAACACGTTTATTTTAGTGAATTTTTTTTCTTTTCTTCTTTCTCTCTCTTCCTCCCTGCCTGTCTTCCTTCCTTCCCTCCCTCCCTCCCTCTCTCCTTTCCCTGTTTGGTTCTCCCTAGTGCCTGCAGTGTCCTTCCTGTCTTTATTACACTTTGTTATCAATATGTATATTGGCCTGGCACTCTTGGTATGCCTCCTTTAATAACCCAGGAGCCTGGGTGGTGGTTTTCTCTTACACTTCTTGAATGTTCCTCTCTTTAGAGGTACTTAACACATCAGTGCTGAGTGTTTAGTTTTACCCTTGCCTTCTTGTGTTAGGTTTTCCAGATATTATGCCTTCTTATTGTTTGCTTTTGCTGAGTTTTGTTTTTGCTGTATGTATCAAGCTTTGCCTTTTTTTTTTAAATTATAAAACAGTTCTCTTTATGATTTGGAGGTTGCCCAATTTTTATTCTAATTAGGGGTACATTTAAAATTTGAACTTGATTGTTTATCGTTGGAGCCCCATCTGCAGAGTTCCAGTTAAGCCATAGGAGCACTCCAGCACGTTTTTTTCTCCGTTCTTTCCCCTTCCCTACTAAATTTTTTTGAAATAATTAGAAATTTTTATATTATGTTCCTTCAAGCATCCTTTCTGAAATTTACAGTTAGGCAACTCTAGTTTTGCTACCTTTATTGCTCACAGCCATTTCTTCTATATTTCTATATATATGTACATCTCTCTCTCTATGTTTGACTTTCTTGAGTTCTTTATTCTAATTTATTTTTTCAACTAATTGTCTATTATTCTTTAAGAAATTTTTTTCACATAAAGAGTGTGTGGAAAGTAATCCTTCTATGTCTATTAATATATTTTTCTGCTTTATAATAGTGGTAATTACTGTATTAATAATTTAGCTAAATGTACTTTCTTAGATCTCATTCTTTTCCTTTTCAGAGTCCTATAAATCTTACTCTGTTGTCTTTTAGCAGCTAGTATTGCACATTAGAAGCCAGCTGTCTGTTCAATTCATACTCTTTTTTTTCTTGGTGAAGATATGGATGTCTACTGGATATTTTTTTTCTCCCCCAAAGTCAGAAATTCTCCTGGGATGTGTTTGTTTTATAATTCTCCCAAGCTCCGAGAGAATACTTGCAGTCTGAAATTTTAAAGGTGTGTTTCTTTTTTCTATTATTTAATTAATTATTACTCCTCCTTAATTATTATATCACCCTTCTGTTTCCTATTTGGACGTATAGTTTATCTTTTGGAACTGTCATTCCTGTGTTACTTTTTAAATAATAGCTCCCAATTTTTCATTATTGTCCTGTTTTGGGGCGATTTTATCCAGCAAGTCTTCTTAGGCACCAGTTTGATTTTCTACAGTAGCCTGTCTGCTTTTCATTGCCTCTGTTTTATAGACCACCAATTTTGCTTTTTACCTTCAAATACTATTTCCTGTTGCTCCTTTTTCATTGTACTAACATTTTTATCAGTGACACAGTCAGTGTCCTTCTGAATCTCACTGAGAATGTAAATTTAAAAATTTCTGAAGTTTGTCTTGTGCCTTGCATTACTCAAATTATTCAGATTGTCCCACATCTTTTAAAATACTGAGTCTTTTCTCATGTTTAGTTTGCTAGCCTCTTGGTTCCTTCATCAGCCAAAAAAGATCTAGTTTGCTCAGAACTGGTAACTGAAATGTGCTTCGTCAGAGATTGTGTGGGGCGTTGTTCAGTTCTTTTCATTCCGGGCAAAGTAGGGGAAAAAGTTAGGTTTATTGTAAATTTCTCATTGGTAGCTTAGAGTTCCAGTAGTGTGCGTGGGGTGGGAATGGAGCCTCAGGCCCTGGGAGATAGCTGCAGGGAGAATTCCCTTTTATCCAGGAACAGTCTCCCTTTTGTGCCTGCCTGTGGTGGCTCCAAGGCTGCCTGGCTAGTTTCCCTTCCCCTCCATGGTTGCCTGGTCCCCACAGCCACCCCAGCAAGACTCCTGCAGCACTGGCCTCACCTGCAGCATCTGCTCCCACGCATGCGCTGTCTGGTAGGCTCTAAAGAGAGGACCTCGTGGACTTATCTCTGTGTGTAGGGGAGTGGTTAGGAGTTTAAGCTCATATGACAGCTCTGTGTTCCAATCCTTCCTTTGCTTCTGATTAGCTGTATAACGTTGGGCATCGTGTTTAAGTCCTGGAGTACCATTTTCTTGCATGTATGATAATATTGGAATCTGATAAGGCTTCATCTTAGTTTCCCAGGTCTGTCGTTACAAATTGCCACAAACTTGGAGGCTTAAAACAGCAGACATTTTTCACTCACAGCTGTGGAGATTCTGAGATTGAAGTCAAGGTATTGGCAGGGCTGTGCTTCGTCTGGAGAATCTAGAGAGACTCCTTCTTGTCTCTTCCTAGCTTCTGATGGTCTGTCAGAAGTCCTTGGCATTCCTTGGCTTGGAGCTGCGTCACTCCCCTCTGTCTGCCCTGCATCTCCCTGCTGAAGATCTTCCTGTGGCCTTCCTGTGAGGACACCAGTCATTAGACTTACGGCCCACCCTGATCCAGTGTGACTGCATCTTAACGGCTGACCTGTGCAGAGACCCCGTTTCCAAAATATTACATTCTGAGGTCCTCATGGGGGGCACTGTTCTCCCCAGCGCAGGCCTAAAGCACCAGAGTGCCTGGTGCTCAGTAACTGAAGGGTGGCCTCTGTTTGTTTGTTGTGCTCTGGTTCTCCATGCTCTTGGCCCTTTCCTAAGCTTCCTCTTGCTGGCTGTCCCCAAGAGCTCAGGTTTGTGGGTGGAGCCCTTGTCAAGGGACCAGTTGGTGGTGGATAATTTTCCCCATTAAGTTCATTGGACCCATTTAGCAAGAAATGATGAGGGGAGGAAGTCAAATGCATCATCTTGGTTCCAGTACCTACTTGCAATTATTTAAACCACCTGAAATTTATTTCCATGGTGGGAGGTAAGGATCTACTTTTTCTTTTTGGTCAAATAATTTAGTAATTAGAGCAGCAGCTTTTACTGTATAACTTACCTTTCCCCTCATGATGTGAAGTAACTTTTTGGTATGCTAATTTGTATATTTGCTTGGGTCTGTTTCTGGACTTCTAGTTCTGTTCCACTGGTCAGTTTATTTAGTCTGGTATTGTGCCACGGTATTTGAGTGTAGGACAGGTTGATTGTTAAGAGTGCTGGGCTTGGAGACAGGCTGCCTGGGTTTGAATTCTGGTTCCTTTAGTTCTTCCCTACTCTGATTGCATTGTTTCTAAAATGGGCACATTGATGATGCCAATTTATGGGACCACTGTGAGGATTTAATCAGGTAATTCTCATGCAGTAACTAAAACTGATCCTTGCTCAGTGTAACTGCTCAGTGAATATTAGTTATTATTATCGCATTTTAAGATCTCCTTCGTTATGCAAAGCAGACTTTTTATTTTTTAATACAGCTTCCAAAGTCGGAGATAAAAACACCATAAAGATTCTCCTCCTCTTTCATGATTTTTCTCCCTTATCCAAGCACATACTAGTTTGTGACTTTAATTCTATGAATTATACCACCAGGAACTCATAGTGTAATCTTGCCAAGCTCTGGATGAAACCCTCTCTCTAGGCTCGGTGAGAGGGGCATTTTCGCCCCTCTTTGTGTTTTTTTAGTACTAGTCCTGGTTTGTGTTTAAGTACTCAATACTTTTCAAAATGGAGGAAAAGTAATACTTCTGTTAATAGCAAAGACTTGAAAAATCATGAATCTAGGTTAGGGTTAACTAGGTTTTTGTCAATGTCCAGTTAAATTCGGAAAACGCTGCCTTTTCTCCTGTGTTCAACACCAAGAGATGAGAAGAGCAAGGACTTTTCTGCTAAAACGCTATGTGCCAGTCAAAGCGATTGTGTTGGATTAAGTGGATTTCAGACACACTGACCAAGCTCAGATTTGGAAGAGAGGATAGGGCAGCATGTAGAAGCCCCTGAATGGTATCCCTAACCCTTTTTTAAAGGTTACGTAAGAGAAGTTGAGAGACAAGTTATGAGCCTGTGGAGAACAGCAGCTTTGTGTAATTGAGAGGATTTCACAGAGCAGCAGGGTTTTTTTTTTGTTTGTTTGGTTTTTGTTTTTGTCCTGGGTGCCTTGAGGCATAAATTAGAAGTGCTCAATCCGGACCCAAGGCTCCACTGTACTAGGTGTTCTCGGTGCCTGGAAGTGGTTCACCTTGTCTTCCTGTCTTCTGATATTTAATATTGAGTCTTCACCAGGCCTCCTCCATCCATGTCTTCCTGGGACCTCCTGGTCTGAACTAGCCAAATGCTGAGTCCTGGGCTTTCAAGTCACACTGCCTGGAGTTAGCTCCTCGTTCTCTCTCTTGCCAGGCTGGGGTCTGTGGACAAGTTAGTGTCTCCACACTCCACTTCCTCATTTCCAATATGGAAAAGAAAACAGCATCTCCCTTACAGAACTTTTGTGAAAATGAAAAAAGTGACACATAGTGTGTCTGCTATAACAAATGCTCAGAATGCTTCCATTGTTGTCTAAAATCTTTCTCAGCTGAAAGATGCTTTAATCATGTTGCCATGCTCCATTTCTCTTCTGGTGTCTTTGTACTGAGGCTGGTCCAGAGCATAATTCCCGTTTCAGAATATAGATGTGCCTACCAGCCTTGTAATCTGGTTTAGCTCTGTGTATGGAAGGGATGCCCCCTGTTTCATCTGGTTTCTTTGGTGTTGGTCCTGGCTGCTCATCTGCATCTGCTCTATGTACCAGGAAGCCCAACAATTGCCTGTTAGGCAGTTGGTGATGTTTCTCAGAAGAGTTTGACTTTTGCTGAGTTGAACCTATTTTCAAGTTGATGTGACAGTGAGCTTCTGCACCCTTTCTCACTCCCATCCCCACATGTACATGTGCACTTACACACTGACACACACACTTGGACTTGTCAACATGCTTTGGACTAATCAGTTCCCCATTTTACAATTATGTTGGTATTCCTGAGCAAAGTTAACTGGTTATTATCAAAACTGAGACCTGTAGGCAGTCGTCATTGTAACTTGGCTAGTGGTCGTTTTAGCAGTGACGGCAAAGAGGAAAGTGACCTTCTCCCATTTAGGCGGAATGGAAAGCAGCCAGATCTTACCCCTTACCCTCCTTTTCATTGACCACTAGCATTTCAATCTAAATTTATTTTAACATTTGTTCCCTCTATTATTTATTTTTATTCTGTATGTTTTACTCGTCTGTTGATAAGGTACATAAAAGGAGCATCAGACACAAGGTTTTCACAATCACACTCACGTTGTGAAAGCTGTATCATTATACAATCATCTTCAAGAACCATGGCTACTGGAACACAGCTCTACATTTTCAGGCACTTCCCTCCAGCCTCTTCATTACATCTTGAATAACAAGGTAATACCTATTTAATGCGTAAGAATAACCTCCAGGATAACCTCTCGACTCTGTTTGGAATCTCTGAGCCATTGACACTTTATTTTGTCTCATTTCCCTCTTCCTCCTTGTGGTCAAGAAGGTTTTCTCAATCCCTTGATGCTGAGTCTCAGCTCATTCTAGGATTTCTGTCCCACGTTGGCAGGAAGGCCCACACCCCTGGAAGTCATGTCCCATGTAGACGGGGGAGGGTAGTGAGTTTGCTTGTTGTGTTGGCTGGATTTATTTACTTATATTATTTTTTTTCTGACCTGTGGAATCCAAAGGTTTGGCAGCTCCGGAGTTAGAGAACTAAGGGGAGTTAGGTGGAGTATGGACTGCATGGGGCACCTGGGTGGGTGGGCTAGAGAAGCAGACAGAGGCCACATGCTGGAGGCCTGGTAGACGGTGGGGTTAGACTTGATCCCCAAATCTCTGAAGTGTGTGACCCAGTTAAATTTGTATTTTAGAAAGATGGCTCAGTGGCTGGGTGGACAGAAGACCAGAAGAGGGTGAAATAGGAGGCAGAGCAATGAGGTTATGGAATGTAGGTAGCAAGAAAGGGAAGATTTTAGTTACCTTGAGGAGGTACAGTTGACAGGGGTTAGCAACCTCTTGGACAGAAGAAGTAAATTTACATTATTTATCCAGTGACTATAGAGTTTGGTGAATTTAGTATACCCAAGTTAGTCACAAGTCAGTACATTTCTCCAAACTCTTAAATGGATTGATGTAAATGATTATAGAGTTAAGTCATTAAGCATCTATTTAGAGTAGTTCCTCAAAGACAAAGAAAAACATATTAAAATAAGATCAGAGAGTTAATCCATCGTCCCATATAGTACCCATTCATGAAAAGCCATGCCCTGTGAGTCAGGAAATGCTGATTTCATTCATTTTATTACATACATAACTTCTTGGAAGAATGTTGACTAGTGAAAAATATTGAGGACTGCTAGGTCTTTCAGACTTTTATTTTTGCAGTGCTTTACTCGATAATGCTGAACATTACGGAAAGCAGTGATGTGCGTATCACGCTTGCTTTACAGAAGGACCTTTGATAGAGGCCTTCATGGTATGTCATCCTGAGCTCAGGATTCTGAAATTCAGAATCATTTTGCAATTTAACAAATTCTTGAAGAGAACTTTAGAAAGTAATTTATTTGCAGCTGTTACTTTCACCCCAGTTCTCTCCCAAAAACATTACTAAGGGTTGAATGTTAAGTCAAAGGTTCTGTTTCTCTGCCTTCTCTGTGCATTTAATGAATTTAAATGTAAACTTTTCTGTTGGCACAGCTTAAAATCATGCATGTTTTTCAGGAGATTTCAAGTTATGAGGAATTAACTTTGGTAACAGACTTTCTTCCAAACAGCATGAAGAAATTTTGCTGTTGTGGATTCATCTCCACTTTTTATGTTACACCCAGGTACTTTGATCCCAAAAGGAACAGTGATGCACAGTTCTGTGGAAGTTTATGTGGAAAAGCTCATTCTGGAAGAAAAGTTGATGCAATTTTGATTTATGGGATTTATTAACATTCATGAGTATACATTATGTATCTCACAAACCCACAGGAAGAAAGGTTGATTACCTGGGGACAAGGATATTTAGATACTATGGCCTTTTCAAGATAACATGAGATTTTTCAATCATTCACAAAATTGCCCATTCTGTATCAAGTAAAAATGTACAGGGCTGTTGGATGTTTATTTGGCTTAGCAGGGTAAAGGTGTAATATCACTGAATTTTTAGTTTTACTGCTTCAACTTCCTTTGTACTACCACAAAGCATTTGAGATACATTTAAATTTGTGAGGAATCTTTAGTGATAGTTACTTTTTAAAATTAGGCCAGATTGTAAGGGCTTTTATGATTCCGTCTAGAAACTCAGTACTTGTCTCTGTGTCATAAAGGAGAATAGAGGCGTGTTAGAAATAATGTGGATTATTTAATATGAAAGCTGAATTCTTTTATGCCATTTAGAGCTTTCCAAATTCTAGAATTTAATCTCATAATGAAATAAATTTAAGCACTGCAGAAAATAGGTATTTCATCGACTCTGCTAACTTCAGAATGACCTAGATACTATTGTCTGCTTTATCATTACCATATTCTAGCGTAATCTGCATAATCTGTGTATTGAGACGTTTGAGTTCATGAATACTTTTAAACAATTTCTGGTAGGATCATTAAGATGCTATGTACCAATTTCTTAACATTTCAGCATGTGATAGATAAATTTGCCTCATCACTTTTTTTTCAAAGTTTCCAACTAATGTATTTAAATTCATTAACTTTGCAAAAATGTGTTATGCAACAAATCAGGGTACAAATTATTGTATTCCTAACAGGTCGAAGGGAAATAAAACACTGCATCTCCTTAGTACATCATGACCAACCCTGGTATTTCTTACACGGACCACATCATCATCTTGCGTACACAAAGTTATCAGAACTGAATTTATCATTCTGTAAGATGGCAATTCCAGGCTAGGCAACCTCATCTGAATAGCAGCAGAAATGACCACAGGACATTAATTACTTGCAAACTTTTTAAAGCATAACCTAGTCGAGGTTTTTCATCCATTTTCTAGACCTGGAAGTTGTATCTTTTCTCTAGAAATAAAGGATTTCATTTGTGAACTCTGTATTAATTCCAACAGAGGTTATGGAATATTAAACCAATTGAAATTGCCAAGTAGATGACAAGCATGTTTAATACTGCTGTAGTTAATGTCTATTACTGTTTCTGTATACATCGCCTCTCAGTATTCCGAAAGGATACTGCGGCCTCTTTGGTGTATAAGTTACCCACGGTTGTTGATAGGAATCAAGACACTGAGATTTCTTAAGAACAATTTATTGTGGACAACTCCAAGTATACACAAAACACAAACATAGAGATGTACCCATCACCCAGCTTCAAAAGTTATCAACATCCTACCAGTCTTGTTTCGTTTATCTCCTCTCTCCAACCTTGTTGGGTACAAGTGGTGGGATTCACCTTAAATGAATTTCAGATCATTTGTATCATTTTAGTTATTTCTCTTGTTAATTCCTCCATATGCATTTATAAAGGACAACTTTTTCTGCATCCTACAATGCTATTATCACTCAGAATTAAAGTGATAATATAAAAATATTATTTAACATGTTCAGATTTCCCTAATTTGAACATGTCTTTTTATAGTTGACTTATTCAAAGCAGTATCTAAACAAGGCTTACATACTGTATTTTAAGGTAATTGGGTTTT